>JAQJVL010000005.1:3778448-3850948 GCA_035578905.1 Stictocephala bisonia
AGAATCAAACGCTCCCGAGATGTCCAATGAGACCGCTAGCACATACTTCTCTTTCCTATCTTCCACATTTTTCTTCACCTTCATTAGTGCGCCCACAGTTCCTCTTCCCTCTCTGAACCCGTACTGTCTGTCGCTCAGTAATTCCTGTTCTTCAAGCCATCTTCTCATTCTTCTGACCAACAGCTTCTCTCCTATCTTCCCTGTCCAGTGACAGACAACAGGGTCACTGGTCTGTACAACTTCTCTCTTCTCTGAGCGAGCGAGAGAGAGAGAGGGCTTATTATTTTAAACTTGCCAGCTGGCCTGTTGTATCATTGTTATTTCAGTGTTTCTCTATTCATTAGTGTGTGAACATGTAAAATAAATTTTGTGTCCAAGATTCTTTGATTCTTTTGCTTCATAATTAAATGGTCCTCTGGAAGTGTTCAAAGTCTACTCAACACCATCCTCAGTTTTGTTAGCTCTGAAGGATTTATACTTCAGTGGATGGGAGTGGCTGGTGAGTCTTAAAAGTTTCTTGTCCTGGGTGGGGGCTGCTGACAAACCTATCTAAGAGTGACTGTGATATTTAATTATTTATTTATGAAATGAAACATATTTGTTTTATATTCCCACTGGTAGTTTGTTTATTCTTGTTACAATTTTGAAAGTGGAAATAAGCATTTTTTCATTTCAATTAGACAGGATTCTGATACTAATTAGATTTGCAAGGACTTTGTTTACTTACAAATTTTCAAGGACATTGCTGGCCAAATTTGCAGCATATGCTTCCTTCTTTGTTAGTGGTCTTAACTTCTTTTTTTGTGTTATTTCTTAAAATTTGGTGCTATTCATTAGAGTAAATCAGCATATACAACATGCGTTATTATACAAAATTGTTAGATTGTTAGAAAGTGTTTAAATTATTTGTGATAGTGAGTAAAAATGTACATACAACCTCTAATGATTATTATTTTAAAATCAAAATGATAGTGATAGCTTGTTATGAGAGGGTAGTGATTCATTTCAAGATTACACTAAAATACTAGTAATAAGTGAGATGACAAAATAGATGGCCTGGTAATATTGGCAAACGGGTGGAGTGCTAAGATTGTTTTGTCACTTACAATGTTTTTAAGAAACTATTACAAAGAATTAATTAAAACTGAAAGAATACAATTTGCTTTTATAGATTGAATTACTAAGAAAAAGCATAAATTTAAACTTACAGGGAGACCTGCTCTCTTAGCAGCTGCTGCTTCCAGGCCTTTTTCCACTGATTGTTTTTTCGCACCTTCTCGGCATGGCCGATCTGTTTTGGGTGTCACATGTCCAACTCTGGCTTTAGGATTCCAAGCCTCATCTACCTTTCGTCTACCTCCTCTTGAATTCTTTTCTGTATCTTCATCATCAGATAGATCCAAGGATGGATAAACTATAACACACATGGTTATAGATATAGAGAAATAACTGTGTTAATTATTTAATAGAGAAAGACATTGCTAGATGTTTGTTAATGTTGTAGCTCCTTGTAACCTTGGATGTTGAATTTATGATTAAAACTCAAGTTTTCATGAATTTCAAATGAAAGTAAAAATGTACTTATTTAACTTAAAATATCAAATGGTGATGTTACGGCTCTTCAGCCTTCTCCTATAACTAACCACTAATTAAAAAAATATTAATTTTAATACAAATAGCCTACTACAATGGAATTATAATACGCACTTATTAATGATATATGTGCGTATTAAGTTCCATTGTAGTAGGCAATTTGTATTAAAATTAATATTCTTAAAATATATTCATAAAATGGTGAAGCATTCCAGTGATGAAAGCTTTATTAATTATGTAAAACAATATAAGAAAATGTTTAAAAAAGTCTGTAATGCATCAAAAAAACTTACTAATAACAAATTTATAGCCAATTCAGAGGATAAAAGCAAAGCAGCATGGAATATTGTTAAATTTGAATTAGGTTGTAAGAAAAATGAATCAAAGTTTTCTGATATTAGGGTAGCTGATAAATGTTTAATAAATAACCCTCTAGATATAGCAAATTTTTTCAATAAAAAATGTATTAATATTTCAGACGAAATTGAACTGTATCCTTGTGCTCACAAGGCTCTGAAACTTGTAGAATTCTTAAATGCAAATCGCGAGTATTCAGAGTTTAGTTTTCTAAATATTAGTGAAAAGGATGTGCTAAAATGTATAAAATCATTAAAAAGTAAAAAATCAGCAGGTTGGGATGGCGTTCCAGTTGATTTGATGATGAAAGTCTCATGTTTTATAGCTAAACCATTAGCTACTATTGTTAACCAATCCTTTCAAAATGCCTCTTTTCCTTATCATTTAAAATTCGCAGTGGTGAAACCTATTCATAAGAAGGGAGAAAGAGTAAATCCCGATAATTATAGACCAGTTTCAGTTCTGCCATCATTATCTAAAATTTTTTAAAAATTAGCCTTAAATCAAATTTCAGCTTTTTTAGAAAAGAATAATATTTTGGCTCCAGAACAGTTTGGATTTAGAAGAGGGATGAGTACAATGACTGCTGCATTATCTAAATTTATTGATGAAGTGTCGGGGGGCCTTGGATGGGTCTCAGAGCACACTTGGTGTGTTTTGTGATCTATCTAAGGCTTTCGACTGTGTTAGTCATGACATACTCATTGAAAAGTTGAACTGTTACAAATTTTTTAACAACTCTATAGCTTGGATCCAATCTTATCTATCAAATCGTTATCAAAGAACAGTTATATGCAGAAACAATGTTAAATTTAAATCACAATGGGAGCTGCTAAAAGTGGGTGTGCCGCAAGGTTCAATATTAGGACCTCTTTTGTTTCTTTTATACATAAACGACCTTCCTGTAAACGTATCAAACAATATAATACTCTATGCAGATGATACAACTGCAGTTGTTAAATCTAAAAACAACGAAGAACTGAAGATTAAAATTGGTGAAACAATAACTGAATTAAGAACATGGTTTGAGGCAAATGGACTAAAACTAAACCAAGAAAAAACCTAATTGGTTAAATTCTGCACTCCCCAATCAAGAATTAATTTGATTAATGATTTGGAATTAGAGAACCAGAAATTTTCTATTAGTATTAGTACTAAATTTTTGGGCTTGGAACTTGATTCACACTTAAATTGGTCTATATGCATTCACATAGTTTCAAGAAAATTAAATTCAGCTTGTTTTTCAAATGCTTATTTTGAGACATACAATAGATTTAAAAACATGTTTAATGATTTATTATGCTTACTTTTATTCTATCCTAAAATATGGTATTGAGTTCTGGGGATTTTTATCTAATATAGATAGTCCTTAAAATCCAGAAAAAATTTCTTAGAATAATGACTTTTTCATCATGGAAAACTTCATGCAAACCTATTTTTCAAAAATTACAAATGTTGACCCTACCAAATTTAATAATTTTCAAAACACTGCTATCTGTACAATCTAACTATGACAGCCTTTTTAATGAAAACACTCAGCACGATTATAACACTAGATTTAAAACAAACTTTCAGTACCCCAGGCATAATTTTAAACTGGCAGAAAAAACACCAGCCTATATGGGGAGGAAGTTTTTTAACAAATTACCACCAAATATCAAAGCATCAGTATGTTCAAATGCATTCAGAGACAACATTAAGGACCTGTTACTAAGTAAAACATACTACAAAGTCAGTGAGTTTTTGAATGACGCTTTTTGACTGTATTGCTGTTTGTATTTTTTTTATTTTTTATTTTTATGTTTGACTAGGACTATAAGTTTTAGCCAATGATAAAGTATCAGCTCTATTGCCTGTTTATTAGTTGGTCATTATTTATATTATTTGACCAGGTAAGGTTTGTTTTATTGACAATGTCATCTGTTTTATAGCTGTGCTATAACTTGAAACGTCATATGACAATAAAGATTATTTTTTATGATTTATGTATTGTATGGCTTTCAAAGCCAGCTACCAAAATAAAAGGAGGGGAATGAAAAAATTCAAAATTAGATTAATAATTAAAATCTAAATAAAATTAAATCTACAGTACAAAGTACTTGTGTCTTTTTGTTTAAATATTGATTTCCCATCACAGAGCTAGATCCAAGTTTCCTAACCATTCAACACCTGCTACTCTGATTGAATTGAAACTAGCTAATCACCCCTGAAAGAATGCAATGGCAGTGGCCTTGACCGGAGGGTTCCGATGTTCTCACAAGATAACAGCGTCAAGTAACATAGAATGTAGCTGTTCCTTGGATATTTGACCATCTGAGTGATCTCGTCCTTGAACGCAGCCCACCTGCCCAGTCACTGGCCATTTTAGTCTAATTCTGTTGTGTTCATTTTTCTTTTTTTTATTATATTTTAATTGTTTGAAGATAATAATGATGTCTTTAGTGATTTGTATGTATGGTTACTGCCAAAATAACCATTAAGGGTGCAATTAGTTTTGATAACTTAGTAGTTTTTATGTGGGCTAGTAACAGTTTAAAAAATTACTTTATCTATACATACAGACTACTAGTTTCACAAACCACTTCCAGTTCATGAAGTATAAATATAAAACTTGTATATAAAACATGTTTTATAAAATTACTTTATCTATACATACAGACTACTAGTTTCACAAACCACTTCCAGTTCATGAAGTATAAATATAAAACTTGTATATAAAACATGTTTTATAAAATTACTTTATCTATACATACAGACTACTAGTTTCACAAACCACTTCCAGTTCATGAAGTATAAATATAAAACTTGTATATAAAACATGTTTTATAAAATTACTTTATCTATACATACAGACTACTAGTTTCACAAACCACTTCCAGTTCATGAAGTATAAATATAAAACTTGTATATAAAACATGTTTTATAAAATTACTTTATCTATACATACAGACTACTAGTTTCACAAACCACTTCCAGTTCATGAAGTATAAATATAAAACTTGTATATAAAACATGTTTTATAAAATTACTTTATCTATACATACAGACTACTAGTTTCACAAACCACTTCCAGTTCATGAAGTATAAATATAAAACTTGTATATAAAACATGTTTTATAAAATTACTTTATCTATACATACAGACTACTAGTTTCACAAACCACTTCCAGTTCATGAAGTATAAATATAAAACTTGTATATAAAACATGTTTTATAAAATTACTTTATCTATACATACAGACTACTAGTTTCACAAACCACTTCCAGTTCATGAAGTATAAATATAAAACTTGTATATAAAACATGTTTTATAAAATTACTTTATCTATACATACAGACTACTAGTTTCACAAACCACTTCCAGTTCATGAAGTATAAATATAAAACTTGTATATAAAACATGTTTTATAAAATTACTTTATCTATACATACAGACTACTAGTTTCACAAACCACTTCCAGTTCATGAAGTATAAATATAAAACTTGTATATAAAACATGTTTTATAAAATTACTTTATCTATACATACAGACTACTAGTTTCACAAACCACTTCCAGTTCATGAAGTATAAATATAAAACTTGTATATAAAACATGTTTTATAAAATTACTTTATCTATACATACAGACTACTAGTTTCACAAACCACTTCCAGTTCATGAAGTATAAATATAAAACTTGTATATAAAACATGTTTTATAAAATTACTTTATCTATACATACAGACTACTAGTTTCACAAACCACTTCCAGTTCATGAAGTATAAATATAAAACTTGTATATAAAACATGTTTTATAAAATTACTTTATCTATACATACAGACTACTAGTTTCACAAACCACTTCCAGTTCATGAAGTATAAATATAAAACTTGTATATAAAACATGTTTTATAAAATTACTTTATCTATACATACAGACTACTAGTTTCACAAACCACTTCCAGTTCATGAAGTATAAATATAAAACTTGTATATAAAACATGTTTTATAAAATTACTTTATCTATACATACAGACTACTAGTTTCACAAACCACTTCCAGTTCATGAAGTATAAATATAAAACTTGTATATAAAACATGTTTTATAAAATTACTTTATCTATACATACAGACTACTAGTTTCACAAACCACTTCCAGTTCATGAAGTATAAATATAAAACTTGTATATAAAACATGTTTTATAAAATTACTTTATCTATACATACAGACTACTAGTTTCACAAACCACTTCCAGTTCATGAAGTATAAATATAAAACTTGTATATAAAACATGTTTTATAAAATTACTTTATCTATACATACAGACTACTAGTTTCACAAACCACTTCCAGTTCATGAAGTATAAATATAAAACTTGTATATAAAACATGTTTTATAAAATTACTTTATCTATACATACAGACTACTAGTTTCACAAACCACTTCCAGTTCATGAAGTATAAATATAAAACTTGTATATAAAACATGTTTTATAAAATTACTTTATCTATACATACAGACTACTAGTTTCACAAACCACTTCCAGTTCATGAAGTATAAATATAAAACTTGTATATAAAACATGTTTTATAAAATTCCAGTAAATTTTATACATTTTGGTTATCTTAGTTTTATGACAACTTATTATTTATAAAAATTACATTTGTTTTTATAATCAAACAATCAATAATTTTTATTTGTATTTAGGATTTTACAATAATTGACAAAGTCATATTACAGCTTAACGCCAATTTAATTAATGAAGTAAAGTATATCATAATGGTAAATTAAATAAATCCATCCCTGTTGTTTACCCTCCAACATAAACGACTCGGTGCTACCTGAGGGATCTGCCATGTAGGCTGTATATATAGCTATTTTATATTCATTTTCTATTACAAATGTAATTTCTCTTTATTAATTTATTATAATTAGCATAACTGCAGTAATGTTTTCATATATATAGTTAGTTACTTGGGTGTATGTATGTTTGTGAGTGCTTGGAAATAGGTAGTATGCGTGTGGTGTATGTTGGAAATTCTATGAATCTATCCATTCATATATAAAGAGTTTGGTGATATATAATGTTAATTCGTTTTTGAGTTAGAAAAAATCTTACCTTGATCACAAAACTTTTTTATACTATAATAATTTATTTAATTAAATAACAGTATATTACTATATTGATCCTACTTTTTCAATACTCACTTGAAAATTTTTTCATTTACACTTGTTTTGTTCATTTACACTTGTTTTGTTCATATGCAATTTCAATACTTAAAGTATTTTAAAGTTTAATATTTAAGTAATTTCTGTTAAACTAATTTCTTTCATTTTCCTGTAAATAGTGTAATAATTGTAGATTGATCAGTAAATTACTTATGTTTCTAGTGTAATCTAATTATGTTATAGTTTTGTCATGGTATTTATGTTATATATTCTATATAAATGGATGGTTCCTGCGTGTTGAGTGTGTGAGGGTGGATACATATTTTGTTTTCTTCATCCTTTTTAAGATGTTTATTAAGGTATGACCTTTATTGTAGGTATACCATTTTATAACTGAGTAGAGATTATTAAGTTATATTCACTACATGACACTGTCAAATACAATGGTTTTTAGGTCAGAATTAGTAATGTATCTTTTGGAACTGATATTATTATAATATTCTATTAAACTTTACAATCTAATTAGTAATATTCTATACCTGCTTTTCATCTGGATATTGTTGTAATATATACTGGTTCGTTTTCTTTTTTTAGCTTGTTAAACGATTTATTGTAATGTATGATATCCTACTATTGGTTGTTTTTTAACTTCTGTCTTAAGTGAACTTCTGAATAAGTGATTTATGATTGAATGTGTGTGTGTATGTGTGTGCATATATAGATAGATTTATGAATTTGTAAGTAGTATGTATTTATAATGGCTGGTTAGTAGGTTTATGGTCTTCACATTATACAGTTGGGTGGGGGTTAGCTGGGCTTTCCATTAAGAAAGATCCTTTTGCAGATGTTCTAAATAATAGGTGTGTGGATGCGTATGTTTATAAGGATAGTTGCTCATTTAAGTTTTGTGAAGAGGAGTCTTTGTTGCCTAATGTTAAAATGGTTTCTTTTTTTAGATGTAAATATCAGAAGCTATAGAAGGAATTTTGATGAACTTTTAGTAATTGTAAGTGGTTACAGAAAGAAATTTGACGTTATTAATTATTCTGTCAGAGTGTTAGATGAATGATTGTAGTATGATTGTTGGTATGAAGGGGTATGATTGTGTGACGAATAAATTCAGTAACAGGTTAAGTGGAAGTCCCTTCTTCAGGTTAAGTGGAAGAAGTGACTTTTTAGTCCCAACTTCGCCTGGTTAAATAAAGACGTATTTAATTTCAGTAGGAACCAAAATGATGGCGTGATTGTTTATGTGAATAAGGATTTAAGTATTAACTATAAGGAAGTGAGTATGCATGGTGCTACAAGTGTGAGAGTGGACATCTCGCTTGGCGGTGAGCGGCACAGTGTGAAGTCCATCCTCTGATCGTGACCTTGACATGTTCATTGATGAACTTGAGTCTTATTGTGAGACCAGGCCTGGGGATCGGACGCACTGGATTATAGGTGACATGAATATTTGTACTAAGCAGGATAACCAGAATGAGCTACTGCAATGTTATCTTGATGTATTGTATGTAGCGGGCTTTGCCAATTATATAAAGAAGCCAACTAGAGTGACAGCGCATTCCGAGAGTTGTATTGACCATATTTTCTCAGACGATTTGAACTTAAATAATATACAATCTAGTATAATTCAATCAGAGTTAACTGATCACTATTTTGTGTTATGTGAATATACTATAGAAGGTCAAATTAAAAATAGTTTTAAAAAGGAATAATAATAATAATAATTTCTTTATTGTAATAAAACAATACACATTGTGTTACAAACGTCATCTATAAAAGGTTACAGTGATAATAATAGTAATATATATCAAGAAACTGAATAATTAATGAAAATGGAAACTGTAACATAAAATAATGCGACTACCTGGGTCGAAGCCAGTGTGATAAAAAGAAAAGATTTTGGTTATTGTGGCCCATCTCTAAAACGGTGGGCCATGAACTCCCCCACCGAGTAGAACGATCTCGAGATCAATAGCTGCTTGAGTTTTCTCTTAAACGTGGCTTTATCAGCCACAACTACTAAGCTGTTTGGGAGTCGGTTTAACACCCTGACGCCAACCTGTGATGGCAGGTTATTGAAGGCGGATGTTCTATGTAGTTGCTGGCGATATGTGTCCCTACCCCTAGTATTGTAGTCGTGGATATCTACACCTTGGGTGAGATTGCCACTGAAACGACAGTAAACTGCCACCTCAAGTAAGTAGAGGCAGGGTAAAGTTAAAAGACCGAGCTCCCTAAACGCATCCCTACACGACTCTCTGTGCCTCAAATTCGCGAGAACTCTGACCGCTCTCTTTTGAGTCGAAACACTCTTGAAAATCTAGAATCTGCACAGCTCCCCCACAGACGTATTCCGTAGGACAGATGTGGGTAAATTATACCAAAGTAAGTCATTTTTAGAATTCCCAATGAGCAGAACTGAGCAAGGGATCGCAGGACATAGATACCCGACGACACCCTGGAGCAGACACTGTTGACATGATTGTCCCAGGTCAAACCTCTATTAACTTGCATCCCCAAGAAACTAGTACAATCCACATCTTTCAAAAGAGTGTCATCTGCCATAACGGACAGTGGCGTGTCAGCACCAAGTTGTCTTAGACAGAAGTAGACAAAATTTGACTTAGTGCTGTTCGTTTGTAGATTTAATTGTTCAAAAAATTGAATGCACGAATTTAACTGGATATATGTGTTGATTTCAAGTTCCTTTACCGATTAGTGCCATCGGTAAGGTAGTGCCATTCTAAAGGATTAGAATCCTTTAGTGCGATTCATGCCACGATGAGACATCTTCATCTGTGAGTCCCGAGCCGATAAATGACGAAAAGTCATTTCTGATCACTGCATTAACCTCGATTAAAATGAAATTCTGATGTGCGTGGAGAACAAACTTGGAGGAGTGGCCGACGAACTTAAGGCAATAGATAATAAGTTTACTGCATTTGAAGAGACACAGGAGCAATTAAAAGCGCGTTGTAGCCAGCTAGAACGAGACAACACGGTGCAAGCGGGTGAGATGCGGGAGATGTAGCTGAGACTGCAAGATTCGGAGCAACATTCCAGATGTGCTAACATCGAAATACAGGGATTGCCACGAACCCACGAAGAGGACGTATACAACGCACTCATGAAGATAGCCGCTTTCATACACGTGCCATTCAAGAGGGAGGATATTTCTGTTGCTCACAGGCTGCGAATCTATTCAAAAAAGCACGCTCACCCACCCATTATTGTACAATTTGTTTCTCGATCTACTAAAGAGGCGTGGATGTCAGCAGTAAGACAGAAGAAAGGGTTCTCCGCTAATGATATAGTAGCGTCGTTGCCAGCTAGTCGGGTGTTTATCAACGAACACCTGACACCTCACAACAAAACACTCCTGGGTCGAGCAAGGGGACTCCTTCGTCAGAAAAAACTGTTTTATGCTGGATTTTCTAACGGCAAGATTCTTATTAAACCAAAAGAAGGTGCCGCCAGCATCAGAGTGCTGACACTTGAGGACCTAGATCGCTACGACAAGTAAACCATTTTGCAATAAAACATTTGGCAAGTCATAAATGCATAATATTATAATTAATTAATTTATTATATACATTATTATTTATTTTAAATTCAAATATATTTAAACCAAGTGAAATTTTATTGTGAAAATTGAAATTTATTGTGTTGTTGCTAGGGCAAGTAAGTTGAGTTACGTTAATGCCAAGTTCAAAGTAAATGTTTAAAGTCATAGTAAACACGTTTCTTTTGTTATGTACAATAAGGGGATATACTGAATGCATGAGTCGTTGTTATTTCAAATTATCATATTGTTGATATACTTGTCGTTATCACTGTTATATTATATTTATTCTGAATTATTGTTAATTCATCCGTATATATTTATTATTAAAGCTGCATATTGTTGTAATTTCATATACTGTATTCATTTCTCTAAAACGAGTTTATATTATTGCATTCTTAGTCGTCAAAAGATGTTTTCTTTGTAATTAATTTATGATTCACGCATGGAACGATGAGAAACTGCATGGGTTAATGTAACTTTATTGTAACTATATTTATTAAAAAGCACATCGTCTAATATTCATTGATTTTATTGTTTATTATTGAGTGTATTAATATAATTACTGGCAATTTTTATTTTCACGTCCTATCTATTATTTATTGTATGTTGGTTTAATCATAATTGTACTAAAGATCCCTATGTAATAGGATGCCATACAGAGTTTTTGTTAAATTATCAAATATTTAGGTCTATTTAAAATATAATGAGTCACTGTTATTCTATTTGAATTATTTATGTTGTTGTTGTTTCAATCTATCTTGCCCTAGTCAGTTATACTTGTTGCTTCACTGTATATTATATATTTTGCATTTATTGTCTAATTATCCATGTACTATACAAAACTACATTTCATTGTACCTTCATATGATTTCAGTTTCTTAAAACGAGCCAATAGTTAATTTATTGTTAGTTGGCAACAGATATTAGATACTTTATTGTTGTACTTCCAATTAGCATGTAGCACATTAAGAAATTTATGAGTTGTTGTTGTAAACCATAGCTGGCCTTGTTGACACTTCATTTACTTGTTTATATTCACTCAGTTGTAACTGGATACTATAACACGCATATCGTTGATATTTATTGGTATTAATGTTTGTATTTAATTTATTATGTTTGTACTTGTTTATTTTTGTATTTAACTAATTTATTATTAATAGATATTAAGTTTCACATTATTATTATTGAATATTGGCTTGATCATAATTGTTAAGAAATTATTTATATAATGTTATTAAATGATCCCTTGTGATGCAGGATGGCAAACAAAGCTAATTAAATTGCTTAAATATTTATTTTAAATGTAAGGCAGTAATGTTATGTTAGGCACTAGTTAGTTAGTATAATATCCAATTAACGACTGGGCAGGTGTGCTTGCTGAGCGGAATGGAGTTGTTGAGTGAGGATGACCTTGAATATGTTAACTTTTGCCATGAATTGAACACTTTTTCACAATACATACATTTTTTTAGGGAAATAAATATAACGAGTGACAGTATAAGAGTATTTCACTGCAACATTAGGAGCATTAATAAAAATTATTTTGAAGACTTAATTGTTAATCTCGATGCAATAGCAGTTCAGATGGACGTGATTATTTTGACGGAGTGTTGGTTGGGGGGAGGAGAGGAAGTGGCAACACTGGAGGACTTTGACCTGGTAAAAACAATAACATACCGAAACCAAAATGACGGAACCGTTGTTTACGTAAACAGACGATTATCTGCCACTGCCACTCTAATTACACTAGGCGACGTTTACGGAATCAGTTTGGACTTTTGTCATTTAAATAAACAGTTTAACTTGTTGGCGTTCTACCGGACATTTGATAGTGATCCTTATACTTTCTGTAATGAGTTAGAAAATTACTATAACAACATAGCAAAAAATAAAATGTGTATTCTACTGGGAGACGCCAATATTGACTTGTTAAAATCCGATACTTTATCAGATAAATATTTAACTACTTTACAAGTGACTGGACTTGTGCAATGTGTTGACAAACCTACCAGAGTAACTGACCACAGCGTCTCATGTATAGATCATATTTTTGTACGTTACAATGATATGAGCGCTGTTAGGTCAGCTGTACTGCAGACTTCTATTACCGATCATTACTCTACAGCTTTGACCATTACTACTGGTGACATAGTTACGACTGACGCCACACCACGTGAATACATTGACAGCTCACTGCTAACGGACTCACTGGCTAATTCTGACTGGGGACCTGTCCTTGAGTGTTCAGATGTTAATCTTAGCACTTCCAAATTTAAGATTATAGTTGATAACTCAATTAGGAATGCAAAAAAAACTATGAAAAGTAACACCAGGTTTAAAAAGCTCAAGCCATGGATTTCATCTAATCTAATTCAATCAATCCGGGTAAGAGATAAGTTGAGTAAATCAGTAAAAAAACAACCCTTTAACAGGAATTTAAGACATCAGTATTATGAACACAGAAAATTAGTAAGTAATTCTATAAAATGAGCTAAAAGTGACTATTTCAGATCAAAGTTAGATCTGTCAGGCAAAAATCCAAGGCTGTTTTGGGGAGTAATCAATGAGCTGGCAGGGAAGAGTACGAACAAAAAATCCCTTTCCCATTGCTAAATTTTCTTCAAATACTCTTTTCGCTGGTCCTGATCTTTCCAAACATGTAGCTGACCACTTCAACTCATTCTTTTCGACAGTTGGGCACAACTTGGCTCTTGCGATTAACTCAGGAGGGGACCCAGTCGTGGATGATGCCAATTACAGAACAAATACTACATTTTCGTTGCACACAGTTACAGAACCCGATGTAATAAATTATGTCACTGCCCTGCGAGGCGGGTCCGCTCCGGGCTTTGATGGGGTTTCATCACGTATGTTAAAAGAAAATATTCATATTATCTCTAAGCCCCTAGTCCATCTAATCAACTTAAGTTTGAGTTATGGCATTTTGCCGAGCAATTTTAAATTGGCTAAGGTCTGTCCGCTCTTTAAGGCTAACGATTATCTAGATTACAATAATTATCGTCCTATCTTGATGTTAAGTGTTTTCTCTAAGATACTTGAGAGAATAGTCAAGGATCAATTAATATTTTTCTTACAGAGTAATGATGTCCTGTGTGAGTGTCAGTACGGGTTCCGACGGGATAAAAACATATCTGATGCCCTTTTTGATGTTAATAAAGAAATATACAATGCAATATCCAATAATAACAATGCCATGCTAATTTTTTTAGATTTAAAAAAGGCTTTTGACTCTGTTGACAGAGAAAAGTTGCTCGGAAAATTGGAAAAAATTGGAGTAAGGGGCAACGCTCATGCATGGTTTAAAAGCTATCTTTCAGACAGAACACAGTATGTGTCTATTGTTGGAGTAGACAGTAATCCTTTGCCCGTAGATTATGGGGTAATCCAGGGAAGTACGCTGGGCCCCATCCTGTTTTTAATTTACATTAATAACATGTCAAAAATAAATTTACATGCCAAATTGTTTTTGTTTGCGGACGATGCTCTAGTATTCCTCCAAGGAAACGACTGGCAAAGTGTGCGCACAAAAGCTCTGAGTGATCTCATGAAATTGAAAAAATGGCTTGATCAAAACTTGCTTTCCCTGAATATTTCTAAAACGAAATTCATGCCAATATGCCTCAGTAAAAATTCAAACTATCAACTTCAAGACCTCATTATTCATAATTGTGGGAACTATCTTAATAATTCTTGTGATTGTAATAGCATAGAAAAGGTAACATATTATAAATATCTGGGGGTGACTTTCGATTACAGAATGAAATGGGATAGGCACATAGAAACATTAAAAAATAAAATTCGGAAGTATGGGTTTGCCTTCAGACAATTAAATGAAGTATTAAATGAACGGGAATTAAAACAAGTTTATTATGCATATGTTCAGTCTCTTCTTTCATTCGGTATTATTGCGTGGGGAGGAGCGTTTAGTACCCTGTTACAACCTCTCAATATAACCCAAAAAACTATCCTAAAAATTGCTTTCAAAAAATGCGTACGGTTTCCTACTGATGCTCTATTTCAGGAAACATCTATATTCACTATCAGACAGTTATATGTAAAGTCACTTTTAAACCATATTTATAAACACTTTAGCACCATTTTCTCACAAGTACCTCATTCTTACAATACACGTTACTCACAAAATACAGGAATAGCTTCCATACAACTAAGTAGAGCAGTGCTAAAAACAAATCCATTTTACAAGTCCCACTTAAAATATATAGAAATTTTGTGCAATTATTCCCCAACAATACAGTATTTGCAAACAACTCTATTACGGCATTTAAAAATAAAATAAAAGAGTTATTGCTTGATATGGACATAGAAACTATTGAACGCCTTATCTCGTCTGAGTACGGAGGGACTCGACCTTGATAATGGGCCTCTGTTCTCGCCCGGCTGACCTTCTGTTATCGGTCGCTCCATCTGTCATTTTGTTGCTGTCATTCGTAGTCCATAGTTCAATGTTTAAAGAAATCATTGTGTTGTTAATTCTGGCAAGTTGATAGGTGGGTGAAAACCTACCCATTACAAATCTTACGACAATAAATTGTATACAACTCGGGCCTGCGCACAGGCAGACTTGCTCATGCAGGCTCATTTCCCATAAATAATTGTATAGATGTAAGTACCAATTATTAATTATCTTGTATTTATTGTAAAAAAAAAAGGTGTTGTAATATTGGGAATAAACTTTGATTTGATTTGATTTATTTTTTATACAGATTGTCGTATCATCAGCGTACTGAATAATGTTACGTGCTTGCAGTGAGAAACTTAAATTATTTACGTAGATTATAAACAATGCTGGGCCAAGGATAGAGCCCTGTGGGACCCCTCGGCCCACACTGATAGGTCGCGAGAGGCTGTTTGCAATCTGAACACGCTGACTGCGACCGGTGGATATGACTCCAGCCACTTGAGTGGGAGTCCACGGACCCCACCCGTCTCCAATACGCGCAATAGAGTGGCATGATCGACACAGTCGAAGGCCTTCAAGAGATCGAGAAACACGCTAAGTACCCGCTCTCCACCCTCTAAGCCCTCGACAACCGACTCCACCAGTGAGGTCACTGCATCGATGGTGGACTTATTTTTCCGAAACCTGAATTGCTGAGAGCATAACAAGTTAAAAGAATTGAAAAAAGTCATAAGTCTGCTGAGGAAAAGCTTCTCGTAAATTTTACTGAGTGTAGGCAAGACAGAAATCGGACGATAATTTTCAACCAGGAGTGGGTCGTTCTTTTTGAAAATCGGAGTAATTTTAGATTTCTTTAATTCGGCTGGGTATAAACCCTGATCAAACGACATATTTACCAGTTTGCTAAGCGGAAATAACATAGATGAAACAAAAGTCAGCCAGTTGATATCTAACCATGATTGAGGTTCAGTTATTAATAATGATGACATAAATTGTAGCTGTGAATGTTTCTTAAATACTATTCAGGATTTTTTGCAAAAGTCAATGAACAAAACATTTTTCGGCTAAATTTACCAAAATCAAGCCTTAGATAACATCTGGACTTTGAGATCAATTAGACATAGGGACAAATTAAGCAAACAAGTTAAAAAACAACCATTCAATCCTCAAATAAAAACATGTTTTAAGAACTATAGAAATGTTTTAAATTATCTAATTAGGGATGCTAAAGAGACATTCTACAAAATCCAGATAAGTAGCGCTAAAAAATAATCCCAGGAAACTTTGGAAAAATTTGTCAGAACTGATGGGGATGGGGATAAAGTGTGATAGGTTTCCAGTTGAGCATTTTTCAAACTCGGATGAGGAGCGTAAAAATGAAATCGATACATTGGAAGTAGCTGACTGATTTAATTTATATTATGTAGGAGTTGGTGCGAACCTTGCCAATGCGTTCCCCCCTGTGGCCAATGTCATAGTTGACGATAAAGCACACAGAGTGGATTCCGTGTTCCAGCTTGAGCCAATCTCCAAAGGAAATACACCTGGCACCTGGCATCGATAATATTCCTGCCTCAATATTCAACAATAATTTTCATTCGATAAAAGAACCCTTATTGCAAATTATAAATGGAAGTATAACGAAAGGCATGTTTCCATTTTGAAAAGTTATTCCGATTTTCAAAAATGGAAAAAAACCTCTTTGTTAAGTAGTGGCCTATAATCCTCTTAAATGTGATGGCTAAGTTTCTAAAGAAATGTGTCAGAAATAAATTGCAGAAGTACATATTAAATAACAACATTTTATACAACAACCAATTCGGTTTTAGAAACGATAAACATTTAAATGATGATTTGTTCAATCTAACTAAAAAAATACAGGACATAGATGGTAGAAACAATAAACCATTATTAGTATTTATAGATCTTGCTAAGGCTTTTGATACAGTTGACAGTGACTTATTAATAAAGAAACTTGAGTGCATTGGTGTTGTTGGCACAGCTTTAAATTGGTTTAAAGATTATTTAAGTGACCGGTTTCAAGTAGTCTTTATAATGGGCCAACACAGCTTACGTAGGAAAATTGATTTTGGCATAATTCAAGGTAGTACGCTGGGCACACTCATTTTCCTAATTTATGTAAATAATCTTGGTAAGATAAATGTTGTCAATGGTAGTTCTTTTCTTTACGCCGATGACATGGCTCTATTATTTGTAGGGGCCAACTGGCCTGAAGTGTATAGACTAACGGAACGCTGCCTGCTCACCATCAGGCGGTGGTTTGATCAGAATCGGCTTACATTGAATGTTGGCAAAACTAAACATACTACTACATACTTGTGGCTGTACTGTTGATTTTAAGACTTGTGCGAATGTTGAGTGTGTTAGTGAAAATAAATATTTAGGTGTGATTTTCGATAACCAGATAAAATGGAATAACATATTGATTATGTTAGAAACAAGTTAAGAAAATTTATTTTCAATTTTTTATTCTCTACAAAATATTATTTCGTTAGATCTTATCCGTCAGCTATACTATGCATAAATTCAATCTGTTTTGCAGTCTGGTATAATAGCATGGGGTGCCACATACAAGTAAATAATTTTACCTTTAGAATTAACTCAGAAGGCTGTTATGAAAGTTGCTTCAAATAAATGTTGTAGGTTTCCTACAGAGTTGCTGTTTGATGAAATGAAAGTCTTTTCAATCAATCAGCTTTACATAAGGTGTTTACTATTGTACATATTTAGAAACAAAAATAATATGTTCACATTATTGGTCATAATTATCCTACTAGAACCACGGTAAATGTAGGTATTAGAGTTCCTAGACTGCTTAAATCATCCAATTTAACAAGCTCATTTTATGTTTCAAATATTCTGTTCACTAAATTACCGGCCTGCATAAGATATTCAGATGCTTATAAGATAAATTTTTATAAAAAATTCATAAATAACTGGTTAATTAATTTAAGAAGATTAGAGGTTGACAAATTAATGAGTTCCATATATACATAATTTAGAGCTTGAATGTTACTTTGATTATAGTGGCGTGTGCACGAACATTGTAGGTGTGGATACAAGTGTTTGTTGTGTCTTGTTTGTGCGTGTGAGTAAATGCTCATGTGTGGTGTGTGTGAGTGTGCGTCGTGTAAGAGTGTGTCTATGAGTGCATGAGTGTGTTTGTGTCTGTGCGTGCATGAGAGAATGTGCATGTTGTGTCTGTTTGCACGCATGTGTGTTTTGTGTGTGTTTGTGCGCACATTCATGTTTGTGTGATTGTGTGTGCATGAGTGTTCATGTGTGTATGCGTCTGTGCATGTATATGCGTATATGCACGTGCGCATGAGTGTGTACATGCATGAGCATCTGTTCGTACATGAGTGCGTGTCTTTTTGTCTGAGTGCGTCATTTTTTCTGTTTCTTCTTCTCTTAGATGTAATATTATTATCATTATTATTTGTTATTTTCTCCTGCAGCCTCTGGTATAAGGAGTTTATTTTGTATTTGTATTTCATAATATGTATATTAAATGTTTTTTTTTTATTTAAGTTTTCCATTCACCAGGAAACAGTTTTGTTGATAACTACTTGGTCCTCTCACACAGGCTTTAGCCCATGAGAGGATCATTCTCAGTTATATTTTGTATTGTTCATTTTGTACTTTTCTTTTTTGGGAATAAATGGATTTTTTATTTGATTGATTAGATTTGTTTACCCATGTGGTATAGAAAATATTACTGCATTTATATTTCACAGTATATTTCTGCATTGTTGTGTTACCATATAAGGAAAAACATATTTAAACCCTAATTTGAATTAAATGTCATATAATTCTGAACCTGTAAATTTTAGTATTTAATGAAATTAGGTAGCAGCATTGCAGAGTATTTGACGTATGTCATTGTATTGATGGAGACAAATATTCAGTTTAATGTATTATTTTCAAGTTAAGTAGTCCAAGTCACTTTTCTTCAATAAAGAGTAAATAAAAGTATAACATTTCCAAACTAGACTAAATTTAGGGAATTTTAGTTTTCTTGAAATTTTTAATTTGTTTATGACATTGGTTCCTAGGTATATGTAAATGGTTTACATATTCCTTCTATGTAAATAGTTTAAAAAAATCAAATTCTACACATCACAAAAACTAAAATATTTATAATATGATATGTAGTCCCGGACTGAGGCGGCAGGCAGTATCAAGAGGGAGTGGCGAGGTCACACTCATTAAAAACCACAGATCACGATGATGATACTGTCATGGCGAGTAAGTGCCGCCATAAAATAAGCACTGCCCGTACTGTCTTGTACGATAAGGTTGGTTCATGGAAGACTAGGAGAAGGAAATTCTAAGATAAAACCAAGGATAGATCAAGTTTTGAGCTGCGGTGGAAGCAACTGATCTAAGAGGAGACGACTCTGAAAATAAAATCCTGGTCCTCCAAGTTGGGGGTTGGCAACAGGCTACCAATCTGTTCTAGAAAAAAAGGAAAGGTACAAGCAATACTACTATGCCTAGGAATGGACTGAACTTTGGAAGTGGACCTCGGCAACCCAATGGAGAACAATTTGGATTACAATTGTGAATGTTAGAAGTTTGTATCAACCTGGTGCCCTGCTGAGTATGACCCGAGAAAGAAAAATATGGTTGAGAGATAGCAGCATTACAGGAAATCAGGTGGGCAGAAACTGGCTCAATAGAAGTGGAAAACTCAATTTTACTTAATGGAGCATCGAATGAGAATCACACATTAGGGACAGGGTTTATACTAAGGAAAAGTTTAGTGAGTAATATCAAGGACTTTAAGTCTTTAAACCCCAGAATGTCACTAATAATCATTCAATTTCAAGAACAGAAGGTAGAATTCATTAATTGCCATGCGCCAACTGAGAATAGTGATGATGAAATTAAAGACCTTTTTTTATGAAGAGTTGAAGATATTTGGTAGATGGAATATCACCAGACTGTTACAAAATTATTTTAGGAGACCTTAATGCAAAATTAGGGACAGAGGATTTTTCTGGTGGAAAAATTAAAAAAAAAAAAAAACATAGTTTACACAATAAAAATAATGATAATGGAATATGATTCATAAATTTCTGCACTTCAAAAAATTTGTTTATTAGCAGTACAAACTTTGGATGGTAAAGACGTACAAAGGGACATGGGTGTCGCCAAAAGACAGAACTGTGAATCAGATAGACCTCAGAGCAGTAGCATTGGATACAAACTGTGAAAACAGTGAGAAGGGCAGAATGTGGTTCAGACCACTTTCTGGTTAAAGTATCATCAAAAATACAGTGGAAACAAAAAATTTTTAAGAAATTAAACTTTTAACTGTGATAAGTTGGTGGATAGCGTTACCAGAGATAGTTTCAAATTGAGGTATGCCAATCGTTTTGAGTTATTAACTTGAGTAACGAAGAGGAGGAAGAGAAGAATTTAGATGACAAATGGAAGGTAATAAGGGATAATGAGAAAGAGGTTGCTCAAGAAATATTTACAAAACAAGCTAAGAGAAGGAAAGTATGCTTTAGTGATGAACTTGAAGATGTGCTTCGAGAAAGAAAAGAGGCAAAAATAGCATGGATACAAGGGGAAAACTATGAGGATGGAAAGAGAATTTCTAACCAAGTTCGTAGAAGACCACAGGCAAGTATAAGATGAGTACAAAGAGACTACCTCAAAAAGATTATTGAAGAAGCCCAAGAGTATTTCCATACAAACAGAAGCAAAGAACTGTATAAAAAGTAGGAGTGTGTTAGTACTCGAAACTTCGAGTATTTTACTACTCGAACTCGACTCAAAGCTTCCAAAACTACGTGAAGTTCGATCGAGTAGTTGTATTTCACGAAATATCAGATTTACATCTTAATTTAGTTTTAAGAGTAAACAGTTTTATAAGTTATGAATAAAAAATGTGCGCTTCCAGGTGTTTTATTTTACCCTTAGTCATACGTTATCTGTTTGGTACGCGTAATTATGAACTAAACAATACACCTAAGAATAGGTAGTACACGACGACGGTCACATGAACTAGTCGACGTAGTGAATGAGTTTGTTTATTATGATTTGAACTAGTTCAATTCAAAGTGAACAACAGAGCTGGGAAGATAGCGATCACTGTAAATAGTTACCCTGTAGCGATCACACATGATGGTTGTCTGAGTCTACTAGTCACTTGTAACCTAACCTAAAATAGCATGAATAAAACAGAAAGTGCTGGTTAGTGTCTTTATGACCCAAGAAAGAGGACGAGAGATGCTCAAAAAGACCTGTTACCGATACAAATCTAATGGTCTGTACACCGTGGAAATTATGCATATTTTCGTTCATATCAATAATACCGATCAATCAAAAGGGTCCCGAGAACGGGTCGCTGTACATCCCAAGAATCGTACTTCTCATTTTTTCTAGGCAAAAGTTCATCTCGATTGTAGTATACGTACGTGCAAGGAACCGTTCAGCTCCTTTTTGGAACTGAAATTATCATATATTTCTCGCGAGCCGATTGAGGTCTATTTTGTTTTTTAATCTGAGCAGGGAATCGTCCAATGATTTGATGTAAGAAAATACCGTATCATATCATACAAAATATGGTAATGGCGTTCTAGCAGCGTGTCACAAAACATTATTGATTTATTTTCTGTCGAATGAAAAAAAAATATATATACATATATTCGTGGCGAACGTCAATTAATTGTTATTACAACACCTTATAATGCCAAAACTGTGTGTAATATTTGTGCATACGATATTTTTTCCTGTTAAATTGTTGAACAGTTTTCTGACTAGGTTAGACAATAATACAGTTGGAGTGTAAAAGGTGGTAAAGTACGATAATTTTGATTTGTAAACTCACTGAACGGTTCCCTGTTCACATCGATGTCGATGTAAACTATAAAACAATCACGAATCAATCCAAGTGAGGGAGGAACATGATGGAAAACCTTTTCTAAACAAAATACGACGAATTTAGAGATTCGGAAAATAGTTTTTATTGAGCCGAAGCCTTATCAAACGTCTCGTTTTTTATTCATAAGTTTATAATTTAGCTGCCCAAAATCTTCACTGTATCACTAGTTGGCACTTAGCTGATATTTCAGACTGCATCTCGTTGCCAATATCAGCTAGACCTACTATATTAGCCGAGTACATCTATGGTTTTCATTCGATTACACCAGGTTTTCATGAATTTCATGTTATGAAATAATTATTTATCTGTTGTTCAGTATAGCCTCATGTATCAAAGTAGTTTCAAGTAGCACTATTTTCACTATTCGGTAGTTTCATTACTGATCATAATTTAAAAACTAATTCATCCTAAGCGACTTTAAAATTTACTTTTAGTAAACCTGCTTAGTTATTATTATCAATCGATTGAACTACAGTCTTTGTCATTCAGATTTTCAAATTTGATTATATAATTTGGAGCTTATTTCTGGTTAGTTGTAACCTTGTTATTACTGAATTAAATACCCACAGAACACAGATCCATTCTTCTTGGCGAGTACACAATCAACTTTTTGTTAGAGGAGTCAATTCTGAAAGCAAATGACTGCATTTGGTGATGACGCCTGAATTTTAGCATCATTTTGGTTGGATGCAGCTTTTGCCAACAAGCTTCGCTACGTTTTCGCGATACACTTTGAACTGAGCTACCAAATAAACATATTGGCCGGCTGTGAAACAGTACAATTGGCTTGCATAGAAAATCTTATCTGTGATATGAGTGAACAGATTAAATCTTTATAATCCACATTGTTTCAATTAATAGTATACTTTCTTAGTTTCTTACATAATATTAGTTATGAAAAAAGGTTAAACAAATAATGCCACATAAAAATGTAGGAAGGCAGGAAGTAAAAAGTTTTATTTATCAAATGTTACAATCAACAAATCAAAATTATTGTGTTCAGTTTAGATGTATATATTTACGAATCTGGCAAAACTTAACATAGGCTTAGGATGGTGTCTGCCTTTTACAGTTGTCTTGGGTGAACAGGAAATCCTTCTGTAAATACTCGCTCAAAAATACTCGATACTTGAAAAATGCCAACTACTCGACTCGAACTCAAAAATCATACTCGCACCCCTAATAGAAAGATGAAGTCATTTCCGCACAGTAGTAAACAAACATGTTAAGTTTATTAAAGACATGGATAGGAAATGTTTGCGAACGAATAAAAATTGGCAAAGCAATGGCAGGAATACACCTCAACTCCTGCCAACAAGCAAACCGATCTTTTCGAATTTGATGAGATAGCAACAGTGGACCAAGAAATTTCTCACCCAACCTTTGAAGAAGTCAAAGAACATATAACACAGTTTAAAAATGGCAAAAGTGTTTGTGAGGATAAAATACCAGTATAGCTGGTGAAAGTGAGAGAGGATATATTAGTTTTAAAAGTATAAAGACTAAAAAATACAAGAAAAATGAAGTGTGCTCTTAATCTGTCCTATTAATAAAAAGAAAGATAAGATGGAACTGTGATAACTACAGATGCATAATTCTATTAAATATTTGCTAAATAATTTTTTCAAAGTGCATACTAAGTAAAATAAAACCATTCACAGACAATGAAATTGGCAAATACCATGGAGGTTTTCAACAAGGCAAGTCTACTACTGATAATATATTTGTTATTGAGCAATTATGTGAAAAAATGTATGAGTACAATTGGAGCCTGTATCATTTCTTTCAGGATTTTCAGATAGCATACAACAGTGCACATAGAGGAAGTTTGGTTAAGATAAAAACTGAGTTGGAATACCTAAAAAAACTTGTGAGTTTGATAGAGATGTGTCTCAATGAAAAGAAGCCAAAATATAGCTGGGGAATAAAATAACAGAAAGTTTTACAGTTAGGACTTGATTGAGACAGGGGAATGGACTATATCCAATCTTACTTAATCTAAGAAAATCAAGAGTGATATTGACAAGCATGATTTTGAAGGTCTGGTAATAAATAAAAGAAGATTGTATTTTTTAGCATATGCACATTAATATGTTATAATCGGCAAGTCAAAGGAAGAATGAAGAGTGATAATGCAAGTAGGAGAAACAGTAGTAAAGAAAATTGCATTATTGGTCAACCCTTCAAAAACTGAGAATTTAATTATTGGTAGGAGAATAAATCATGATAAAAACATTACAAATGGCAATTACTGCTACAAGCTACAGAGAGAGTTCAAAGGGTTAAATACCTAGGACATATTGACCGAAAACTCCTACAGTGAAACAGAAATAAAAGACAGGTTGCAAGCAGCAAATAGATGCCTCAATACACTTAACAAAATACTAAGCTCAAGAAACATTTCCCGTGAACTTAAATTAAGACTGTACAAAACATTTATTTGTCCCGTTCTTTTGTATGGTTGTCAAACATGGAGCACACATAACACAAACCTATGTCGACTCCTGATATTTGAAAGAAGAGTGCTATGGAAGGTTTCTGGTCCTACTTTGGGCGTGTTAGTTAAATATTACTCATTTCTGGGTTTTGGGGTTTTTTTTGTTTTCGGAGAGCAAAGCTCTTAAACGTTGTCTCTTCCAAAATGTAAATGGTATATTCAGATTTAGGAAATGAATGTGTCTAGTTTGATACCCCACTTAGGCATTTTATTTTAGGATTACCCTTTTTTTTGTATTAGGAGAAAATCTTTTGTTTTTGTAGCATATACCCCATAATATTTACCCTTCTGAAAATCTGAAGGTACATTTTGATTCAGGAGAAAAATAGAATTAATTTGATACCCCGCTTGAGTGCATAACAACATTATTAAAAATTTGATATTTTCAAAAATTGTGGTTTATTGGCTCCTAATACCCCAAATATTTCAGTTTTTAAGCTGAAATTGAAATAAAAGGTGCTCATTTGTTACACAAGCACACTTGTTGTTTAGAAACTTTTACTCAAGTGCTTTTTGATCTAGGTCACAAAAACTACTTTTTTGCTATTTTCCAATAAGAAATACATTGGAGCAAAAAAGGTTGTTATTTTGTTTAAAAGTGAAAAAAGTATAACTTTTGTGAATTTTCCTGGAGGTTTCAGACCGAGGAGCTTCAATTCAAGCATACACCACATGGTGGGGGTAGGACGCCGGGAAGTGCCTCCACATTCTGTGTCAGTGAATGTCTACACTGGACTTTTTGTATATTAATAATTTTTCACTTTTTTTATAAAAAAAGACGTATCCGATAGATACCCTAATTATTTATTTCAGGACGCCACATAGTTAAAAATTACTTTATATTATAATATTTCATAAACCAACAAAAAGATTACAACTTGTAAATACATTCAAATATTTTAAAGTGAAAATAAATTATTATTTAACAAATATAAAAATAAGTATTTAATATTTAATGCAACCTTAAGAAAGAATATAAATGAAACAAAGTTTAACATTAAGTTGGATGGATGCTCTATAGATAAGATTGATAAACATCATTAAATTTCTTCATTATTGATTGCATCTTAAATATTGATTGCAGTTTGAAATGCACTGAACATGTAATGTAAGTAGAGAATACAATATCATACAAATTTTACACATTAAAAAAACTCTTACCTTACATGTTCATTTGTAACAATACTATCAGTATATTACGTGTAAAAACATTATGATTTTATGAATTTTCATTTTTCTTTAGGAATTTTTTCATATGGTAGAAGATTATTTTACTATCCTGTTAAAATTTTGGTTAAAATAAATTGTACACGATATGATTAAACTGGAATGGAATGAATTCACCTGAGGTAGTTTTATAAAAACTTGGATTGCTCACTGGTTTTGGCTTGTATGTACAATTTTACATACAGGTAGTCCTCGTTATACGCGGTCCCGATTTACGCGGTTTCGCTTATACGCAGATGGGCCGGACCCCCCACCAACACCAACCCACCAACATTCCACATTCCTCAGGCGCGCCCCACCCGTCTATCTGTCTCTTTCACTCGAGCACTGTTGTTTATTTATTCGCATTAGTGGTGTACAATTTACTTCTTGTGGTGTGGCATTGTGAACAATATTGTTGTGAGTTGTGTTATAATGTCGGGAAAACGTGAGAAGAAACAGATGGATGTAAGTAATAAACGTGTTAGACATTCTCTTTCTTTAGAAGTTAAACTTGAAGTTTTAAACTTCTCGATAAAGGGGAGCGTATAATTGATATCCACCGAGTGATGGGCCTTCCAGAGTCCTCTATTAGGACAATCCGATCAAACGCTGAAACTATTCGTAAGAGTGTGCAGTCTTGTACAAATTTAAGTTTAGCACGTGTATCTAAGTCCAGATCTGATTCGATGGAGAAAATGGAAAACTACTGTCAAACTGGATTGAACATTATAATCAGCTCCATGCACCCATTTCGATGGCAGTCATCCAAGAGAAAGCAAGTCATGTAGAGTCATGTAGAGAAAGCAAGAGCTATCTATACAGAAATTACTAAGGATGATCAAAACGCCCCAGACTTTAATTCCAGTAAAGGGTGGTTTGACCGTTTCAAGGCACGCAACGCTTTTCACAGTTTAAAATTAACAGGTGAGGCGGCATCGGCAGACAATGTAGGCCCTGAAACTTTTAAGGCTATAACTTTTAAGGCTATAACTTTTAAAAATTTTATTGAAAAGGAGGGGTATACGGCCAAACAGGTTTTTAACCTTGACGAAACTGGCCTATTTTGGAAGCGAATGCCAAGCAAAACATTTATTTCTATTGAGGAGAAAACTGCTCCTGGATTTAAAGCTACTAAAGATCGCTGCACATTACTCTTTGGTGCAAATACTTCTGGGGATTTCAAACTTAAACCATTGATGGTTTACCATTCAGAAAACCCCAGAGCACTAAAAGGCTGTGACAAATATATGTTGTCTGTATTGTGGAGGTCGAGTAAAAAAGGCTGGATGACGGGTAAAATATTTCATGATTATATTTCACTAGTGCTGCAAAATGATTTCAAAGTGTATTGCTATAAAGAAAAGATTCCTTTTAAAATTTTGATTCTGGTAGATAATGTTCCAAGCCACCCTCCTGAAATAAGTGAAATAAATTAGAACATTAAAGTTATGTTTCTACCCCCAAACACTACGTCCATATTGCAGCCTATGGACCAAGGTGTTATTTCAGCTTTTAAAGCCAACTATCTTAAACATACATTTTCTTTACTGTTTAAAACTTGTGATGCTGATGATAAATTATCTATTAAGGACTTTTGGAAACAGTTCAACATCAAAATGGCTATTGATATCATAGGCAAATCCTGGAATGAATTGAAACCTAAATGTATGAATGGTGTTTGGAAAAATTTGTGGCCAGAAATTGTCAAATATGATGTATAAATGACTGAAAATGTCAGAACAACGTCAAAAGTTATTGTGGATATGGCACAGCGTGTGGGATTCACAGACGTAGATGAAGCGGATGTTGATGAATTGATTACACTACAAGAAGAGCTAAGTACCGAAGACCTATTAACAATAGAAGATGATAGGTTTTCTGAAGGATCCGATAAGGAAGAAGAACCTGAAAGTGTTAAAACCTTGACTAGTAAAGGAATGGCAGAGGCTTTCTGTATGATTAATAACGCTTTAAATTATTTTGAAGAGAACGACCCAGATGACACGAGGAGTGCTAAGGTTAAAAGGGAAGTTGAGAATGTGATTAAGTGTTATCGTGAACTATATAACAATAAATTAAAAACAACAACCCAGCTCTCGATTAAGACATTTTTCTCCCAAACAGCTGAAAAGGTACAAACACCTGGTAAGCAGACGTCAGACGTAAACGAAGGCGGGTAGTCTGACCCTCCCAGCCCAGTGGCAGGCACATCAAAAGATTGAACTACTGTATATGATGTACTTTTTTAGTTATGTACTGTACAGTACTTTTATTACTTTTTAATATTCTTTTCTCTTTGAATTTAATTTTTAATTAAAGTAGGCCTATATACATTTATACTGTACGTTCTTATTTTGTTTGTTCATGTAGTAGTCAAATTTGAATTCAATAAAAGGTGTTGATGAATTATTATAGGCCTACATTTTTATTATATTTCCAAAACAATTAATTAATCTTTTGATAATCTTATGATATTGTAGTTTGAATTGCGTACAGTACTAATAAGCAGTAGGCCGGCCTGCTTTGGCTACAGTGGCGTAACCCGCTTTAGCTCCGACTCGTTATACGCGGTTTCGTTATAAGCGGCGCTTAGGCAGAACGTATCTACCGCGTATAACGAGGACTACCTGTACAAAACATTATATAATTGCTAATAGTAGCGAATAGCCAGCAATATTTATAATAATATAAATAGAAGTATGCCAGCATACAATCAACACAATCTGTGTTTTTTTATAAGAGTCTAACATATATGAACTAAATTTTATAGCAACTTGCATCGAAGTAAAAAGAGTAATTATGACTTTAACAAGTTTAAAAGTAATTTAAAAACATTTTTAGTAGTGTTAGATTCATTTGAGGGGTTTTTAACATACACACTAAGAAAATGCTACTACTTGTGATATAAGTAAGATGTAATATGTATTATTGTTATATATTTTATGATAATATTATTAAATTTCCTAATATTGATCTCATCCATGTAACATTTGTTGTAATATAAATACAGATTCTATTCTATTCCATTAAGTTTACATTTTTTTACACATCCTAAAATATACCTAATAGTTTTTCATTTTACAACTTAACTTTTACACTTTTAATTCACAAGTTCTTTAATCTGAGATTTGTATTTTATCTTTAAGATACAGGAAAATGACTTACTGAAATCATCGTCTTGATGAACTTTTTCAATATCTTCAACATCCTCGACTGGCAGTTTGTGTTTTTTCTTTTTAGAGCGGGAACTTGATATACTTGAACCACTCTCACCACTGCCACCCATGCACATCCTACTAATTGACAGCATGCCAGCAATAGCCTCTCTCGTTGACGGTGACGTTCTTCCACTCCTGTCAAAATTGCTCACTGACAAACTGCTCAACTTTACTGACAAAAAGCAACACTTCCATGTAATGGATGCCAAAGAAATTGTTTCAATAATTATCATGGATACTGTGTTGGCAAATCAATGAAAAACAAGGCTGGTTCATAAGAAGAGGAATGGGTTGGTTACAAATCTCATTTCAGTTATTCAGTTGAGCAACTATATTGTAAAACTCATACGCAATAAGAGTTTTGGTGTTGTAACTACATGAACTACAGTACGTATTGGAATTTTTCAGATAGGCGTAATGTCAGTTAAGATAATATAAAATACATTTACACTTCAAGGTAGGTTCACAAATTGTTGTTAAATTAATACATTTTAATATTTTTTACAGAGTAAAAGTTTTTATGAGGGAGACAAAGGTAGTTGGACATTTGCCATCATTATGTGAAAAATAACAATCACGACGTTTCGATTTGGTAAAACCCAAACCTTTTTCAAGTGCTAAAAACTAAATTACATCTACACAAACATGTTATAAAACTACGTTCTTAAACTAATAACTTATCTACTTTAATAATTATCTACATTTTAACCTAGATCCTAGAATGGAGTACAACAAAATGATCTTCTACTCAATATTAAAAATATTAACAGGGTTAAATTAATATAGCCAAATAGGCGCTGTCAAGGTCACGATATCAACGAAAATTGTAAAACACAATAAAATTAATATTCAAATCAGACTGAAATAAGATTACATTAACAAATCATAAATATATGATACCTGAAAAACACAATTAATTTAAAATAACATTCAACACGCACAAAAAATTATATATATGACCTGGAAGGACTGAGACTACTAATAAAATTACATTTTAACCTGAAAAGACAACAATTATTAGGAATAAAACAATACCATAATCAAATATTACAAAAATGATGAAGTCTTACGACCCGCAGTGACGATGGCGTCTAGACGTCCCAGGTACGAAGTGAGGATGATACAATCCAAATGCAGTATCTACGAAGTTCCCTCCAAGGTGATAAAACACGGGGACAAGACAAACATACACACTACACTTCACAACAACCATACACAGACTGACGAGGTCAGGGACGTACGCTCCGAGATCGCCAAAAATGCGGTGACTCAGGTACGGGAATGGAGACTCATGGGGTGTTTAATTGTTATAGGTGCAGGTGGTGTAGGATTCTGGTTACACCCCATGAGTCTCCGTCCCCGTACCTGAGTCACCGCATTTTTGGCGATCTCGGAGCGTACGTCCCTGACCTCGTCAGTCTGTGTATGGTTGTTGTGAAGTGTAGTGTGTATGTTTGTCTTGTCCCCGTGTTTTATCACCTTGGAGGGAACTTCGTAGATACTGCATTTGGATTGTATCATCCTCACTTCGTACCTGGGACGTCTAGACGCCATCGTCACTGCGGGTCGTAAGACTTCATCATTTTTGTAATATTTGATTATGGTATTGTTTTATTCCTAATAATTGTTGTCTTTTCAGGTTAAAATGTAATTTTATTAGTAGTCTCAGTCCTTCCAGGTCATATATATAATTTTTTGTGCGTGTTGAATGTTATTTTAAATTAATTGTGTTTTTCAGGTATCATATATTTATGATTTGTTAATGTAATCTTATTTCAGTCTGATTTGAATATTAATTTTATTGTGTTTTACAATTTTCGTTGATATCGTGACCTTGACAGCGCCTATTTGGCTATATTAATTTAACCCTGTTAATATTTTTAATATTGAGTAGAAGATCATTTTGTTGTACTCCATTCTAGGATCTAGGTTAAAATGTAGATAATTATTAAAGTAGATAAGTTATTAGTTTAAGAACGTAGTTTTATAACATGTTTGTGTAGATGTAATTTAGTTTTTAGCACTTGAAAAAGGTTTGGGTTTTACCAAATCGAAACGTCGTGATTGTTATTTTTCACGTAATGATGGCAAATGTCCAACTACCTTTGTCTCCCTCATCTGATACTCCATCATTAACAAATTTCAAAAACAAAAGTTTTTATGTCAACCGTATTTTATTGTCAGCTACCAGGCATTTTGTCTGATGATTAGGATTTTGAGATGGTATAACTGTGAAATTACCTCAGGCTATAGTAATCCAGCCTTGTGATACTACTGAGGACAGCAAAATTTAATTAAATGTCAATATATTTCACTGTTGTGATCAATATAAGACCAAACCGTCAAAGAAACGTAATGAACGTATTCAGATTGGTATCAAACTTATGGAATCAGCTGTGACTACAAATCAGCTGATTTCATTGTAAACATGACAGGAGTGGGGAGGGGGCTTGAAGAGAGAGGAGACAGGTTGAGTAGTTGCTGATATAGGACAGGAAGGGTACCACCATGGCAAGGAGTAGAAGACCAATGGAAGAAGGTCCGGACTACGGTGAGAGGTGAGGTATTAGCCCTACATTGGTATATAATCCAAAGGGATATTTAATATAACAATTCTGTCTTAATTTAATTCAAAAACTAATAGCACAATGTGAATTCTTGATCAGATATTAGACGGCAGTCACATGTTCCAGGAAGACTTTAATGTAAATTCACGATATATTTAAAGATTCTATTTGCTCAATTAATTGCATTTCAAGTTGGCTGTAATATAGATTAAAGCATTTAAAGAAAAATTAATTAAATTGAAAACAGGAAGAGCACAGTATCGTAAGGCGACTGGCAGTAAAAAAATATTCACCACAACAGGCCAATGAAGTCACAATTACATTGGCAAAAGATACTGTTGATGTGGGAACATCATTTATAATGTAACTATGGCAATGCCCCTTTTATCCTATAATCTGAAATAATGATTTTTACTTTACTTTTACAATTTAATGATAACAATCTCACAAAGCATTCTACCCTAAGCACATAAAGTTGAGAAGAATGGTATTGATTGTTATATTTTATAAAAATATAAATTTAACTATATGAGTGTTGTGAAAATGCTTTTAAGTTAAGAACAATGCAATATTTTTTAAAGATGTTATTGTGTATTTTATATTAATGATTGAAGTAACCCAGAATATTTTCTGTTAATTCACTACCATAACCATAAATTAGTTTAACCTAACATAGCCAAACCAAACTAACGTAGCTAAACCTAACCAAACCTAGCATAACCTAAACAAACCAAACATAACATAACTAAACCTAACCAAAGTAATGGTAGTGAATTTAACAGAAAAGGTCCGTAACCCATTCTTATATACTTAAAAAACATCCTAGACAAGTATTTTTATTATTTTTTCAATAGAGTGCAATATTTTTCAATGCAGCAGCAGACTCACTGTTGACAAGAAATTTGTGTAAATACATGATTCTGATGTTGTAAAACAATAATATATCAGAAAATGTTCATTCACGCTATTTTTTAATAGAACACTGTCTTCATGATATATGATGGAAAGGAATATGTTTATCTACCAGACAAACTTATTCCTTTCTATTATTTATACAGGGTTGGGCAAAAGTCTGGAATATATTTATTAATTTCAAAACCATTGAAAGAAATGTAATGAAAATTTTCAGTTATGTAGACGTCTCTATACCAAACATTTAGACATATTTTACTTATTTTTCGCATAGCCAGGTGATGATGGCCCATGAAGGAAGTCTTAAAAATGTTAAATGTAAGCCTACCTCGAGTTATACCTCATTTTAAAGGTCTTTATTTGTAAAACACAAGAGTCCAAACCTGAGGTCAAAAGGCTGACCCAGTCAGAAAATACAGCCACTCAAAGAATTTAATGTCAGGGTTGGGCAAAAGTCTGGAATGTATTTATTAATTTTAAAACTATTAAAAGAAAAGTAATGAAACTTTGTAGTTTTGTACATGCCCCTATACCAAACCCATGGACTTATTTTACTTGTTTTTTCATATCCAAGGGATGGCCCATGAAGGAAGTCTTACAAATTTTAAATGTAAGCCTACCTTGAGTTATACCTCATTTAAAGGTCATTGTTCGTACAATACAAAAGTGCAATCCTGAGGTCAAAAGGATGACCCATTCACAAAATACAGCAATTCAAAGAATTTAATGTCATATTACTAATTCTTCTCAGTTATACGGCTATTTATTTAACAGTTTCAGGTCCCTGTTGCTGAGTATGTTGTTGATTGTTAACAATCGTAACAAACGACTGCATTATAAAAATAGATATGTTATTTAACTAAGATAAAATAAGAAAAATTTATTTAAAACTCTTTTGACAGTAGGTTTACCTAAAAATAGTTTAAGAATATTATTATAATAATTTGTTACTTATTTTTTGTGAAATTAAATTTCTCATATTCAGTTAGATAAATTATAGCTCTACGCAGCAATAGATAATAACTATCTTGCCTTAGTATTCAGCAGTGTTTAGTTATATGACATTAAATTCTTTGAGAGGCTATATTTTCTGACTGGGTAATCCTTTTGACCTCAGGTTTACAAACAAAGACCTTTAAAATGAGGTATAACTAAAGGTAGGCTTACTTTTAACATTTTTAAGACTTCCTTTATAGGCCATCCCCTGGATATGCAAAAAACAAGTAAAATATGTTCATGTGTTTGTTATAGGGGCATGTACATAACTACACAGTTTCATTACTTTTCTTTTAATAGTTTTAAAATTAATAAATACACTCCAGACTTTTGCCCAACCCTGACATTAAATTCTTTGAGTGGCTGTATTTTCTGACTGGGTCATCCTTTTGACCTCAGGTTTGGACTCTTGTGTTTTACTAACAAAGACCTTTAAAATGAGGTATAACTCGAGGTAGGCTTAGATTTAAAATTTTTAAGACTTCCTTCATGGGCCATCACCTGGCTATGTGAAAAACAAGTAAAATATGTCTAAATGTTTGGTATAGGGACGTGTACATAAATGCAAATTTTCATCATTACACTTCTTTCAATGGTTTTGAAATTAATGAATACATTCCAGACTTTTATATGGACAAGTAAGTTACTGTTAATATTTGTTAAACTATTAATTATATGAGATTGTGAAACAGAAATCAACTAATAAAAAATATAGTAACATTATACTTCTTCACAGGTAAATAAGGCATGTAAAATATTTGATATTCTACTCAATAACAATTGGAAATTTTTGAAGATAAAATTGTTTTATCATACAGGTAGTCCTCGTTATACGCGGTAGATACGTTCCGCCTAAGCGCCGCTTATAACGAAACCGCGTATAACGAGTCGGAGCTAAAGCGGGTTACGCCACTGTAGCCACAGCAGGCCGGCCTACTGCTTATTATACTGTACGCAATTTAAACTACAATATCATAAGATTATCAAAAGATTAATTAATTGTTTTGGAAATATAATAAAAATGTAGGCCTATTATAGAATTATAATAGGCCTACATGAATATCAACACCTTTTATTGAATTCAAATTTGACTACTACATGAACAAACAAAATAAGAACGTACAGTATAAATGTATATAGGTATATAGGCATACTTTAATTAAAAATTAAATTCAAAGAGAAAAGGATAATAATACAGTAATAAAAGTACTGTACAGTACATAACTAAAAAAGTACATCATATACAGTAGTTCAATCTTTTGATGTGCCTCCCACTGGGCTGGGAGGGTCAGACTGCCCGCCTTTGTTTACGTCTGACGTCTGCTTACCAGGTGTTTGTACCTTTTCAGCTGTTTGGGAGAAAAATTTCTTAATCGAGAGCTGGTTGTTGTTTTTAATTTATTGTTATATAGTTCACGATAACACTTAATCACATTCTCAACTTCCCTTTTAACCTTAGCACTCCTCGTGTCATCTGGGTCGTTCTCTTCAAAATAATTTAAAGCGTTATTAATCATACAGAAAGCCTCTGCCATTCCTTTACTAGTCAAGGTTTTAACACTTTCAGGTTCTTCTTCCTTATCGGATCCTTCAGAAAACCTATCATCTTCTATTGTTAATAGGTCTTCGGTACTTAGCTATTCTTGTAGTGTAATCAATTCATCAACATCCGCTTCATCTACGTCTGTGAATCCCACACGCTGTGCCATATCCACAATAACTTTTGACGTTGTTCTGACATTTTCAGTCATTTCTACATCATATTTGACGATTTCTGGCCACAATGTGGAATGTTGGAATGTTGGTGGGGGGTCCGACCCATCCGCGTATAAGCGAAACCGTGTAAATCGGGACCGCGTATAACGAGGACTACCTGTACTTATTTTTATGCATTAGATTGGCTAATCATGTCAATTTTGATAATATTTTAAAGGGGGCTAATAGATTTATTTGTTTTCAGTTCTTTATAACAATTATAATTTATTACAACAATAATTTATTAGATGGTTTATTTTACTAGGATCATTATGGAAGTCTAAGAAACTATATCTTATTGTTCACATGAAATTTTACAGAGAAGGTTTTTACAAGTCGTGTATGAGAATCTAATGACCCTGTGGTTAGATACCAGAAACTTGTACCAACCGTCAGACGTATCCCAAGACATTCATCTAGTTTTTGATGAAAATTCATTTGAAATCAACAGGGAAGTTAGTTGAAGAGGTGATTTTTCTGGATTTGAGTTAACCGGATGGAATAGATTGCAAGATGGGGTGATATGGAGTATATAACATCTTTTTGTAACTCTCTAAATAATACATCATTGCATCAAATTTTAGGAGGAGCTATGTTAGACAACCCTGGAAGCTTAGCTAGTATAAAATGCCCTATTTAGTTAGACACAAAATTATCAGCATGAACAACAATAGTTTACTAACCACACAGCAAGTTATTGATCTTGGGGCTGCGACTCATACTTAGTCTGGTGTGGGGCGGTATGGCCCGGAATATGGTGCGGGTAAAATGCTTAGCCAAAGTGGGCAGAGGCAGAATGGAGTGGCCCAGGCCGGTTCACGTGCAGTGTGCGCCTTGTTTTAGTAAGAGTTCAATTTAAGTTTGTCTGGGTTGCAGAGAAAGTTCTTTTAGGCATCTCTGCCATATTATGAATCATATTAATGAATACCTATTATGTTATTTTCAAGGAGGGTATATCGTAGGAGACTGATAAAAACACTGAGATACAAGTACCTATATTATAGTTTTCAAATTTCAAGTTTTCAATTTTTAACATTTCCATTGTTTTACGAAGTTCTTTTTGTCAAGAAAAGCCATATTATATACCATACTTTTCTATATGATATAGCAACTTACCTATATTCTGGATAGTTTTCACTAAAATTATATGTATTATTATGAAATATCTTTATCAATCATTAATAAGTAAAAACATGGCAAAAATTTAATCTTTGCTTGTACTTTTCCTAGTTTTTAAGGTACATCTCCTTTTTAATTCACAAACCATTGAAAATCATGTAATAAGATTAAATATGGATTTCAGAATTGTCTACAGCATTTATAATAAGTATCTGCTATTAGACTTGTATATAATAAGATGAATGGTTCATTAAAGAACTAATGTTTACCATATTCTAGCTGAACAAGATTTTTATTTTTCTACGAATATGCAACAGAAACTATATTAATAGACAAACAGTTATGCTTAGCCATCTATAAAATTATTTATAACCCTTCATTTAATTATTTTACAAATTTATTTATTTCCAATAGTAACATAATTTAAGTATCCAAATATAAAATGATCTTGCTGTTCCTCATAGTACAATGTAAACATAATAACGATGAAATGTTTGTTCACTTACTCAAGTTCTTCTATTCTGGGACTCTCATCTCTTGTGTAACCTGATGCTTTAAGCAGTTCATCAATTCCATTTTTGGGTAGTTCAGAATTTTCATCAACAGTACTGAGATCATCACACTTTATACCTTTTAAATTCATTAATAAATTATCTGAAACAGTAGAAAAATAAACCTATTGCATCCTGTTTGCACTTTAATGCATCTCTCATGAAAATAAGCAAGAATACAGCTCTTAAGGTGAAGTCAAATATACAAAAAGTTGCAAATACAGCAAAAATTCAATGAAAATTGTAAAATATATGTACTAGGGGACACTCCTGAAGGCTTTGCATGCCAACCCCATCACATGATTTGCACGTATAACTTCTGACTTTGGCCTAAGATATGGCGTTTAATAGTTAGTTTCACTCACTGCATTCGTAACACCTCGGCCTTTGGCTTTGGTCTGTAACTTTTTACTACAAATATTATAATTAGGTTAACTGTATCATATAAAATCATAATATGTACATTAATTTACAGCAGCTCATTCACTGCACTTGCCTTGACACTATTAATTAATATAAACACCCAATGTTATTACTTAGCCTATTTCAAAAGTTTTCTTATCATTTATGTTTATTTACAGCTAATGGGTAGTTAAATAATTAAAATAACTCGGTTCTAGTTACTGTGTACAATAACTCCATTAGATTACCACTGAAACACTTAAGGCCAGTGGATTGGAGCCTGACATTTGGATGCGAATAAACCATCCTTAAAAACCTTCACTGGGGGGAAAATGCATGACTTTTTAAGTTTCATGACAATCGGTTGAATGGTATAGTAATGCATAATGGGCAAACAGCTATAGACACAGTCAGACATGCATTCATATATATATATAGGTCAAATAAACTTCCACTGAATACAATAAAATTACTCTTCCTAACATTATGAAATATCTAAAACGGGGTGAATATTATAAATATTATCACTAACATTCCAACAGCCACTAAAATGTATAAATATAATATTTACATTGAACATTTATGACTTTTCAAAGTTATTCTTATGCACAAAAAAACATACTTTAAGAGCTTCCCAAATCCTAAAAATATAAACATTTAAAATGCCTTTTATTGTAAGTGATTTTAAGATACATATCTGTTTTACAAAATAACTTGAATTAAACTTAAAATTAAATATATAATATTATATGCACTTTTTCTCTACTATTTAGTATGAACATTTACTGTCATAGCAAATTATAGTAATTGAATTCATTGCTCAAAATACATTGAAGAATTTTTTAAAACCTAGACCACAGTAATGATTTAAAGTCTTTGGACAGGTCATTGGCAACACGGAGCCAAATTAGAATAAATTCTACAGTCAGCTTCTCGCATCACCTTACAAAATTGCAAGTGCTAGTCATGGCAGGTACTGCGCTAGGAGACCTAACTTTGGTACTGTAGCATTTCAAAAAGATACTGCAGCTTCCCGAGAGTTAAAATAGTATGAGTTATGCAGTTTGTTAGAATCTTACAAAGTGAATCCATTGGAAACATTTTTGCATCATTTTTATGGGATGATAATTGATCTTATCGCCTCAAAGAGAACACAGAGTGAATTGTTGCATTTTGAAGTTTGTATTCTCTGAACGTCCTCATTCGAGATGCTGTTTGCGAAGGCAGGATAACAGTAATGCACCAACTAAACTAGTGACTGCTTACATTTTCTGGCAGAGAACTTCTAAATCTGTGAAGACCGCACAACAATGGCACACTAAATTGTGTAATTCACATGACCAGAGAAAAACAGCCTTATAGTCAACTACAATACGTGTCCTGGCCTTCCCACAGACAGTCAAATTCTCCCAAGCCAACACAACACTCAAACCCCAAGGGTCGGTACATTTAAGTGAGGCCTGATGGAGGATGCTGCACTTGCCTACATTCAGTTGACGGCCATTTGCAGTGGACCATTTAGAAATGGATTTTAAGTCTGAATTTAAATGTGAAATGGCTTGAACTGCAAGCAGGGTTATATGACATAAGCAGCTGACAATTGTCAGCATACTAGTAAAACTAACACTTCTCCACACAACTACAAAATTCTGAAGTGTAAAGATTGAACAGGGTTGGCCCAAAACAACTTCTCTGAGGTATAACTCAATTTTTAATCAAAGCACCAGTGTAACCTGTGGTCTATCTGTCTACCAAATATGTCTTCACTCATTCAATATTTGCACAAGGAAAGCCATAATACTTCATTTCGGCCAAAAGCAACTCATGACCTACTGAGTCAAATGCTTGCGTCAAATTCCAGCAACACCACAGAACTACATGGCCAATTTTTTCATCTATATGAGTGCTAAATAAGTTTACCAGGGCAGTGCATGTACAGTGGTTCCTTCTGATCCCTGATTGTAATTTAGGCAATAGTTTTTACTACTAATAAAAAAAATTAATAATGATCTTTTCTGGTATTTTTGACATAACTAGCAGTTGCTTTACACTTTCGGGAAGTGCCACCGTTGGTAGTGGATACAACATGTTCCTTTCTACTTTGTTGGAAACTTTCTATTTGTTAATGATTTGTTTATCGAACTTGTGATTGCGGATATGGCGTATGGATTCACAGTTTTGATTATCTGAATACACAGCCCATCACTTCCAATAGTTTTACTTTTAATTTTATTCCTTAACATAATTTTTATTAACTGGGGTAAACCTGGAAGTATGACTAGCAGCATATCTTCAATTGTCATTTTGTAGGAATGTATTTACGTGATCACTTTCTACTTAACAATTTGTCCCAATTTTATCAGAGCACTAATTAAAAGCTATTTTAAAGCTACGGGGAATAACACAGATTTCTTTTTTGTTGCAATTATACTGAACTTTTTAAGCATGCCCAGAATTTCTTGCTATCTTTTCCCATGCGAAGAGTTTCAGTAAAATAATCTCTTTTGCTTCACCATATTAGGTGAAAATATTGAAAATCAATACCTGCAGGTCAGCCCTGGTGGAGCAGTGCTGTAACCCAGCTTCTTGGGGACAAAGTGTTTGGGGATTGTAGGCGATAGGTTCCGTGCTCGGTCCTCTTAATATCGACATGGCATCTACTCAATGGTTGCCATCGACATGAACACTACTAGAGAACTCCGGGGTATCCATGTTGGATGGTAGTCAAGATTCAGATGTTGTATAGGGAAGAGAACTGAGTGTGAGACTTGTCAGTTAGCTGAAAATCAGACCAACACTACGTGGTTCGGATTCCACGTAAAGCTGTAAGTCCCATAGTTACCTTGGCTATTGGGCTATTAATAAACAATCCTTTCTGAGCTAAGTCGAATTCAAATAGTAACAATGACTACACTCGTTCATATACACTCATCACACTCATACACCTCTCAAATACACCCATATCTATATGATCAGCGTCTTAGAAATGAATAATAAATAATAATAATGAATCATGCACAAATGCGAATAGGCGCAGTTTTAGACACCTTAAATGTTAAAATTAGTCAAGAAATAAGGGAGGAGTTGCATAAACAAAAAACACAGAGGAATTTCTGTTCCAGCCACATTGCCTGTCAGAATTCTTGTTTTTTAAAATATTGCTATTTTCAACTTAACTTCTTGGTTTGAAGGCCAGCAACGTTAACATTGATAGCAAACTTACCAAAGACAAAAAGTGCACAAAACAATAACAAAGATCACAATGTTGGTATTGCTTTACATGGAAGTAATGAGGAACACAATAATAAAAGTAATTTCAATAATCATGCTACATAAAAAACACAATTTTTTAACCAACTTTAATCCCTCCCAGGTATTTGATGAAATAATTCACAAAGATTATTAGCTCTGCGGGCGGAATGACTAGATTATCCGCATACTGTTTTTAGCAATCCGGGCAAAAGACAGGCCTATCCGTCATCTTTCAAGATGGACTTTGACTGACGTGAGCAAAGTTTTTTACATGTTTGGCTTATCCCTTTCATTCCTTCTCCCTAGTGAAGATGGCTGAATGTGATAATCCTGAATTTTTAGATAGACAGTATAATTTAATAGCTATATATGTCTTTTTCAGAGCAAGATACCAATAATGTTAGTTAAATGGACATTGATATTTCTGACAAAGATGATGTAATAATACTGGTGACGATGTAAATACTGTGACTGATGGTAGTGTAAATATAGGTTAAGACAGTGATGTAAATAATTTTAATAATCCAGTGAGTGAATAAATAAAGTTATAAATGAAATTCAGCTGCCACACCTTCAGTTAGCAAAATTATGTATATAAGATGTTCACTTTTATGACCGCTAACAATTTGACAGAATTATCCTCCGACAATATTTTATTAAATATAATACTAAAAAAAATTATTAGAATGTAAAATATACCATTTCAGGGTTTATTAGATGGGTTTCCAACAAATTATAATGAACAATTAAAAAACAGATTTTTTTACCCCAACCATTATTTAATTCCGCCCAGACTGTAAACTGGATTCAGCCCGGAAAGGTTTAAAAAAGATAAACAGATTTTTGAGCCAAAAAAAGAAACAGCTAGCTAAGTTCAACATTTATTATGTTAGGATTAATTTTTGATATTTTTAATGTTATTCAACATTAAATTTTATGATTAATTTATTAATATAAATTACTTTATTCTTTCAAAAAATGTGCACATAATTGTAGTAAGTTGCAACATCAGTTGAAAATATAACTATTTTCTAATATTTCTAACACTTCATTTACAGTATGGTATGCATTTATTTTTAATAAATGTTGTTTTTTAAAAAATACCAAAGAAATGTATTAAACCTGATTAAGCGTAAATTAAAACTTACTTAAGTGTATATTAGAATGGTTTGTTTGGGCCCACATGGTTTTATGACTTCCTGGTGCTTGCTCAACAGCTGGAGAACCTTTATTCCACCTGCGTTTCTTGGGTGCTTCATCTATTGTTAAACAATTGTCATCATCACTGTCAGGAAATTCAGTATCATCATGAAAGTCATAAATGGATTCTGTTTGAGGTTTTGCATCTCTATAAACACAAAAAAGATCAAGACAGTTAATTACAATTATTTTATCATATACAATAACAGATTCATTTCCAAATAAATATTTAATATTAACCCTTCTGAGGCCCATGTCCGTCATAGGTAGACATGATTATTTATCCTACTTCTGGCAGTATATTTACTAAATTTGGCAGGCGTTTTTTGCCTGTTTTGCGAGGTTTTTTTTTTAATCATAAAAATAATTATGTAAAGATAAACCTATCTTGTTTAATACCATTTTCTTCAGAAAAGAACAACATTGTGGCCAAACATATTGGTTATTAATTGTTTATTTTGTAAGTTTTTACAAGAAGGGGGTACAAAGAAAGTTTGATTTACCTTTCATAGTGAAATTTCAAAATGTGAGAAAGCCAAAAGTTTCAAAATTTTATTTAGTTTGTGAAAATAACATAATTTGTACAAACAGCTAAGAAAAATACTACTGTTATAACTGAAAACATTAAAGCACGTGCAGATGCAACATTTTGCAGTTTGTGCTTGATTATGAATACAACTCATAAAAAATAAAATATTAAAATATGATGTAATAATTCATATCATATTGTTTACAGGACCATAAACAATTAAAATGGCCATAAATAACTTCATACCTATTAAGATTATATAAAACAATATATACTTATTTGTTTATTAGATATTTTTTAAGTAAGGTAATCTATACTTGAAAATGAGCAAAATACAATCAAATTGTACTGTACAATGTTTCAAATGACAAAGAATTGCATTTAACCCTTTAAGCGTCATGATGAATTTCATGAACTTTGAGATTGTGTTACTTATAAAAATGAAATTATTTTTAATCCTTACAAAGCTATTTTTTTTTCTTACTTTTAAAGAAGTGGGAATACTAAAAAAAACTCAAAATATGTTTAAATCATTTGTATAATTGGATAATTAATTAAATATATCTTACAATGTTTATCTTACACAATATTCTGTTTAAGTTACAAGTTTGCTAAAAATTGAATTATCATTTAAAAAAAACAACATACTATATAAGCCTAAATCAAATAAATGATTGCATTTATGAATTATATCATGAACATTATACCTCCTATTAATTTATTTTTTTAGTGGTAGTGCTCAAATAATAATATCACAAAGAAAATCGTCAAAGTTCACGTCATCCATATGAGCCGTAATAGGACACATAAATATAACAATACACTTACACAACTAAAATTAAATAACAATCTAACACTACAAATAACAATAAAAGAACGCAGTATATTACAACAGGTGCTAGAAATACTAGTACCAAAACAGCAATATGCCGGCTGCAGTGCAAATCATACGGTACGTTGTCTGTGACCTTACGCGTAAGGTAAAGGGATTAACTCCGCCCCGTTAACCTGCAATTTTAATTGAGCTGGAAGCCCATATGGGTTAGATACTGTGTAAAGGGACCAATGGGAATTTGATTGACCCAACATATGATAAAACGTCAGTTAAGGATAGTTAACCTAATAATATAGGCCATTATGCTAAATTGCGCTGTAATGCGTCCATTACGTTAAAGGAAAGTAACGCTATGTGTAGTACGGTGTCTGAAAAGTTTTAAGGGTTAATACTGAATGTGAACAGAAGTGAAGTTTTCCTTTAAAACTTTATTATTGGATATTTCTTGGAAACATTTATAAATTTAATTTCATATTCTTCTAGGGTGTCCAGTTTGTATTAAATCAATGTATTTATAGTGTTCGAGGCTACATGCAATGAATTTAACAGGTTTACACGAAAATATAAACTAAACAAACTGTATAATGAGCAATCAAATATTTATAAAGCAGAGGAATCAACTCGCTTGTCTATAATAAAGCACTTGTATTAAGAATAACCGAAAACAACAATATAATATGGCAATGTTTTGAGATGTATTACTCAATGAGTTTACCAAGTAAGAGGAATTGACAACAAAATTTTCTTCCAGAACACTTACAAGAATGTATTGTGAAAGGAATGTGGCATAGTGGGATTGGAGGGCACAGCAACATACGGCAGATCCCCTTGCTTTGTGAGCTTCACCTTCAGTCCTGTATGTTCAGAATTTGTCTTTATATGAGATGGATGTTCCATTGTGATAAACCAAGATTTGTTTTCACCCCCTATCTGCAACGGCTGCTCCTCCTCCTTTTTCAATTTGTTCTCACGTAATGGAGTGGTATAGGGGTACATCGCTGGCTTTGGTAAAGTTAGTTTCAAAGGGGGTCTTGAGCTGGGTTCTGTTTTCAACTGAATCTTTTTACTCAGTATCTTAAGATTTAACTTAATAGGTTCTTTAGGCTCCATTTTGATCTGTAAAATTACAAAAATATACGACAAAAATATACTAACTAAACATATTATTAGTGATTAACACATTTGCTGCGGTGGTGCATGTTGTCGCACATTGTACATTGCGAAGCTGCATTGCCCAGTTCGGCATCATGGCCACAAGCTTACCTATTTAAACATTTTGACAAGTACAGTAGAGTCCCGTTAATCCAAACTTCAGTAATCCAAAAGTCCGCTTAATCCAAAACAGAAATTAGCAAAAGATTTTGGAAAAATAAAAATGCAGTTACTGTAAGAACCACTACTTTATAAATCTAAAAATGACAATACGATATTATTTCATGTACTTAAATGTTAATAAACTTTTTAAATGTTACTTTGGTTTGAAAGAATTCCTCTCCCTCGAAACTAAATTACGCTAGCGTCTCAAAAACGTGGTATCTACTGAGGTCACGTTGGGGTGTTGCTCTACGTCCCCTATTGCGAGATCAAGGCAGCCATCTGTGTATGTTATAACAAAACTGAGATATGTAAACACACGAGTTAGAACTTTTGATAAGAGACTGACAGTGGGAATTGGGTACAGTGCTGTCTGAGGTGAGAATGCCAGAAATATGCACACGACTTCCGTCAGCTGATAACGTGGACTAGTAGCGAATGCAACGGCGTCAAGTAGCGCTGGGCCCGGATCAATTTTCGCTAGTGACTCTAACTTTTTGTCTTGAAAAACAGTTTTATCGTACGTTTCAGATTAATGTAGTCTTCGTTTAAAGGGTTCATTATTTCCATCATATCATCATAGGCTCTTATTGCGCTAAAAACTGAAGTACTGTACTTAATGTTTGGCATATCATTTATGTTAATTTTTTATTAAAAGAATGTTTTAGGAAAATCTGTTTAATCTGAAAAATTCGGTAATCTGAAATGGGTTCGGTCCCAATTATTTCGGATTACTGGGACTCCACTGTAATTGATTTAAATATTCATACAGTATTTTTAGTTCATATTTTGGTATTTACAATATTTAATCCCCTTCAACCCACCGGATAATTCCATTCCAGTCCATTTATTCATCAGAAGCCGTAATGGACAAATCCGTTATGACTTTGAACTGTAAACTTACTGTCTTCACATTCACTAGAACTCATATTCTCTTCATAAAGAAACCCTTGTGAGAGCCCAGCTATATCATAAACATTAGAAATAACCTAAATATCTACAGAAAAGTAAAAGCTGCAGCATATACACTACACAACACATAGAAAAAAAATTAAACTCCATACTGATACTACTCGAATAAAATATTGTTAACTGTTAATCGACCGCGCTAACGCGGGTACACGCTCTCTCCCTCGATGCTAACCTCACGCTGACCAACAAAAGAACAGCGTGTAGTATGTAACTATACTGACCCAGCCAGGTGGCATGCTCCGCAGGTACTGACCCAGCCACAGCGTATATGTTAATAACAATAAATTATTAATTACTCAGAGGAAATAAGTAGTATATTAACAAAGTGAAGGTGAAAACTATTAATATTTACAGTACAAACGGACTAAAAGTAGCTCATTACACTACTGGCTTCCCTTCTCTGGCCTTTTCATTTCCCAGGTTTAAAATCAAAGAGGGTTTATGCAGCATTAGCTTCTAGTTTTTTAGTTCACGAATCATATGTTCCCAACACACACTTTTATCTTATCATCATCTGTTTTTTCATGCGAAGTACAGTGCTTATCAAACAACCCAAAGCAATCTTTACTAAATTGAACAAAACCAATTCCAGATTGTGATTTCCTATATAAAAATAAGTGATAAAAGAATATTAGATTCTTTCGTAATATTGCAAATAACAATACTACAATTCACAATTGTCTTTTTGCAAAAATGTTGGATCATAATTGAACACTGGTTCAGGTCTTGGGAACAGCAGATCCACTAAACCTCCCTTTATCTGTACCCAATTCTTGGAACAAATAACTCCAAACATGGACCTTATCCAACATAAAATTACAGCATTTAGAGTAGAAAGAATCAAAAATAAATTCTGAATGTGAGTTGGACAAAATGACAAATGGCCAATGAGTTACAATCAAATGTGTATTTCCAGTTGTCTGAATACTTTATGTGTCACTGACTTTTTATTTTTACAGGAGGTTCTTATATAGCTGAACATAAAATATCTGATTCTTAATTCACCCAAACATCAGTGGTCACACATTCGAAAATTCAAGTGTATCAAACAACCATTATGCTAATTAAAAAAAACAATTTAAAAAATATAATTTAATAAAGTTACTTGGATCAATAGTTTAAATACCAATATCAATAAAATTATTTGCACTGTGAAAATTATAATTGTTATTGAAACAAACAATATTTGTTTTATATGGATGGCTAACTTGAAATTTCTTGTATATTTAAAACAGTCCCTTATCAGTTTTGTAGCTCTTTATCATCTTGTCATTGTACTAGAGGATTTCAACTAACTTACTAATACCTGACCACTGGTGAAATAATTATTTTCAATTTGAGGGTCACAACAACTTTTTATACATAAAGGTTTACCAACATATGAATGACAATATTCCTAAAGAGATTTAATTGATCTATTTTCTGTACAGGTCCTTACTTTAACCCTTAAAGCGCTGAGTAATTGTTTGTAATTTTTCAATTATCACTCGATTTTTTGTTGTTGTATTTATATAATTTTTGTTTTCTCTAAAGTTATATGTTTTCCTATTTTAACCAGTTTATTGCAAGGTTGAAAAAATAAATATAACTATGAGATACATTTTTATTCATCAAAATCGTAATCGTCCAGGTTAGTCATTCTGAAAATATTTACAATACTACAGAATACAACTAGACAATAAAATAATAAAATAAAATTATTTATAACTTAAATAAATGAAACTAGAAAAAATATAAAGTAAAAGGCAAATTATGAAGTTGTTTACTCAAATAAGGTTAGTAATTACGTTTTGAACACACAACATACAACAAGCGACAATAAGCACTGAGCGGTGCGTCGTCTGTCTTCACGTTCCGCATATATATGCATCGACCACTAGCGGTAACTTTGAAAATGGCAGTGATTAGTAAAAACGTCATTTTTATTACAGTCCTTGCCTAGTAACCAGTTCATATAATTCATAACCAAATAACAACCTAAAAATAGTGTTGACCTTGAACCGTACAGCTCGCTGCTGCGTATTTAATTTAATCTAAATTTATAAATATCAACTAGCGTCAATATATGGATACTGCGTTATGGGCAATTGTACACATGCGCATATATTCAGATTCCGCGTTTTAAGGGTTAAACCTATCCTTTTCAAACCTCATCCAAATAAACAATACTATATCAATAACTTTAATAAGTATTATGTAACATAACTGAACATTAAACTAAATAGATGATAAGCTTTTCTGTAAGAATAACTTGTCTTTATATTAGACTTCTACTGAAATGTAGAGAAGAGTTGGCTTGCATTGTTTAGGGATTTTTTTTCAAAATCCATAGTCCAGGTCTGAAAAATTCTTAGGGCATAAAAACATTTTGATCTAACTACTGTGAAGGACTATATACTTTTGCTGTTCTTACCTGATCCATTATAATACTGTTTCGAGGTTGTGAATAATCTACAAAGTCTTTGTTTATTGGCTTTTTCTTTTTCCGTTTTGATTCTCGCTCTGGTTTAGGTGGGTTCAATGAATTCAAATATCTTTCAGCGTGTCGAATTTCTTTACTTAAATCCTTTAAAAGTTTTGGCGCATCAATGATTGAAGGAATGTCTTCTTTTCGGCTCTTGTTTGTCTGTAAAATAAACAAAATTTAATTAGTATAGTGGAGAGATAGGACATCAGCAAACTTAACTTAGAAGACAAGTTCACCAACACCAGAGTAGTAGTAACACACACAAAAGAATCACATAATCAGACGAATTTTCAGTACCACTGGGACTTCCTCCAGGTGAGTAGAGAAAGAGAGACTGACATGGCTTCCACTATTGCTGGGTAAGTGGCTGTGGTGGGGGTTTTACATCCATAGAGCAACACTCAGATATTGATGCAGTTTTCCAGATAGTATATATATGAAGTTTGCTGATGGAGAAGGATTGAAGGGAAGTGGTCTATCTTATATTCAGATTAGGCGGGTCACGGGATTTTGTTATCTATTGGTGTGCTAATTCCATCCTTTGGAGTTAGGAACTATTGGCATGGGAAAGAAGAGATCTGATTACTTCAGTGGCGTAACACTGATCAAAATTTTGGTTATGGAGAAGAGTATGGGCAAAGACAGCTTTTTCAGGATTTTGGACTTTGCGATCATGTCTAAGGCCATTCATGCGTTTTCAAAGGGTTTCAATTGTAAGGCCGACATATTGAGCAGGACAGTGCTGGTACTGGAGTTGACAAATAATTTAATTTTACTATGACAACAAAAAAAAAATGCTGATACTGAGATCATCTTTTGTTTACTAACCCACCCGCCCGCCCATACACGTACTGTGGTACTAACCCGCCCGCCCACCCATACACGTACTGTGGTACTAACCCACCCGCCCGCCCATACACGCACTGTGGTACTAACCCACCCGCCCGCCCATACACGTACTGTGGTACTGTGGTACCAATTTAGGTGGAATAACAGGAGTGGTTTCCAGATATCTTGTAGGTTAAGGAGGTAGTGGAGCTGGTAAAATATGTGGCTGGGAGATGAATGTGGCTGGGGTTTTGCAAGATTTCTTGTAACAAGGATTAGAACCAGGTGGTTGCTGGTTTTTAGGACAGGTCAGAATGTTGGGATCAGGTAACTTAGGATGGGCCAGGATTTGGCAGAGGTTTTTGTTTTGTCTGAAAGTCACAGTAAAAGCTTCCCCCACACCAAATTACTCCTTGAAAAACCTCCTACTCTCACTTTCAGACAAAACAAAAATTTCCACCAAATCCTGGTTCACCAACACCAGAGTAGTAGTAACATACACAAAAGAATCAAATAATCACACGAATTTTTTGTACCACTGGCACTTTCTTCAGGTGAGTAGAGAGATAGAGAGACTGACATGGCTTCCACTATTGCTGGGTAGGTGGCAGTGATGGGGGTTGTACATCCATAGAGCAACATTTAGGTATTGATGCAGTTTTTTTTCAGTTGGTATATATACATACATACATACATATATATATGAAGTTTGCTGATGGGGAAGGGGTTGAAGGGAAGTGGTCTATCTTATGTTCAGATTAGGTAGGTCACGGGATTTTATTATCCATTGGTGTGCTAATTCCATCCTTTGGAGTTAGGAACTATTGGCATGGAAAGGAAGAGATCGGATTACTTTAGTGGTGTAACACTGATCAAAATTTTGGCTATTGAGAAAATCCTGGTCCATCCCAAGTTACCTGATCCCAACATCCTGACCTGTCCTAAAGACCAGTAACCACCCGGTTCTAATCCTTGGAACAAGAAATCTTGCAAAACCCCAGCCACATTCATCTCCCAGCCACATATTTTACCAGCTCCACTACCTCCTTCACCTATGAGATATCTGGAAACCACTCCTGTGATTCCACCAATTTAATTTATCAACTGCAGTGTCCTGCCCAATATATCGGCCTTACCAGTGAAACCCTTCGAAAACGCATGAATGGCCATAGACATGATTGCAAAGTCCAAAATTCTGAAAAACCTGTCTCTGCCATACTCTTCTCCATAACCAAAATTTTTTCAGTGTTACACCATTAAAGTAATCAGGTCTCCTCCTTCCCATGCCAATAGTTATGGCCTATTATTATGCTAAGGGATATGTCATTTATATATATTAAGAACAAAATAGGTCCCAATACTGAACCTTGGGGGACACCTGTTCTCACACTTGTCGTAGAGGACACCCTACTACCCAGACATCCCAAATCATCCAGAAAAGGAATCTTAACAACCTGGCTTCGAACGATAAGGTAAGTCGATAACCACTGATATGTCAGACCCCTTACACCAAGTCGTAGCTTGTACAATGGTTTACCATGTCAAATGCCTTATTCAGTTCTAAAAATATGGCAAAAGTGTGCTCCTGTTTATCCAGAGCTTCGACCACATTAGAAACAAAGCTGAACATGGCATTCAGAGTAGACACATTTTTTCTGAATCCAAACTGGTTCGCAGACAGTACATTGTTGATAGCAAGAAATGACAACAGCATATTCAAAAACAGTTTCTCCAATACTTTGGAAAAATTAGACAGAGTAGAAATGGGCCTGTAGTTCTGGAAATCTGAGGGGTCACCCTTTTTCAGCAGTGGTTTTATTACAGCCCTCTTGAAAGCGGATGGAAATTTTCCCTCTTCAAAAAACGAATTAACAATATGGGTCAAGGGAACAGCGATCTGTTCAGCAATATCTTTCAAGAGGCTAGAGGATATTTCATCTTCCCCTGCAGAATGGCTAAGTCTTAGAGATTTGATTGCCAACATATCATTTGAACCACAGGCTATGACAAGAAAGTCCTCTAGTAACATTTCTCCATCCAAATTATCATAATTGAAGACCTGTTCTGCTAAGCCCCCGAGCTTCACAAAACCCACAGCATTAAAAGACCCAGAGCACTTATTCAGGTGAAATTCAAATGACAAGCATGACTATCAGAGCACCCTTTGTTTATCCGTTTTATATCTGTTTTATGACTGTGGTTCTTTTGTCCATGTCGGGAAGACACATAATTCTTGTAATCAGTTCATCAAAAAGCACTGGTGCTGTTAGTTTAATACTTATTTTCTGTAATCTTATTGCAATCATTGTAGTAGTTGACTTTCATAATAATACATTTCTTGGCTATTTCACAAGCAATTCTTACAACAGCAATGTACATCATCTTTACATAAATCAAATTCTTTGAATTTTTAAAGATTTTCAAAAAATACAAATTAAAAACAAAGCCATGAGCCTATATAAAAATGATGGTGAGGAAGATAATTTGTTATTAGGAATTGTAGTGATAGTAAAAATGATGTATAGAAAATATTGAGGCAGTGTTTAGTGATGACTAATACCCAACATGGACACTAAGAGTTTCCATGTTGATGGAGCACAATGCTAAAAACCACATCAATCAGCAGATAAACAAGAAGTACAAATTTGTTCTTTTGAAAACCAGTATTATGTTTTGGGGAAGGATAATATACCTAGTTAGTTTTTTCATTGCCTTGATCAAGTAGTAAGGTACTTACAAAGCATCACAATACTGTTATTGAAACATTTGGTTTATTGTGAGAAGTTGGGAACTGTCGTTCATTTGCTAAGTAAACCAAAAGGTTATGTAAATAAATTGTTTTTTTCCTCACGGTTATTACTTTGTTAACAAGTTAAAAAATAAATTGAATGAATTAATTAAAATAAATAGCATAAACACATGATAAACTATCTATTCATTCAATTAGGTCAAAGTGAGTAGCATGCTCATTCGCATGCTACCACTCAAGTTCAAGTTATGCACTTGAACTGAGTTATGGCAAGTTATGGCTTATGTAAGTGTAAAATATATCATTTAAACAAAAACATTATCATGGGCAAATTGTTATTTATGAAATACAAAGAGCTTACATCTCTATCCTGACTCCACTGTTTGAGGGTGAAGAGCAATGCTTTAACTCCCTGCAGTAAGTAAGAAGGCACCTTCGAAGCCTCGATATTGATCATTTTCAATTCTTCACAGAGCCGCTGAGCAGCATACCAGTTGATGGTTTCAAACGCAGGGAACCTGAATCTTGCAGGAGTTCGAATCTTTTTTTCGATTTCATATATCCTTAAACATAATATTTTCAATGTAACGTTGCATAAACAGAATATAAATTAAAATAATTTCCTAACAATTGAATTATCATTGTATGAATTTTTATATCTTTGACATTAATTAACAATTACTCGAATACTTATGAATTAAATATTACATTTGCAAATAAACTTATTCCAAATTTTAACATTTCAAGCTTGATTTATTAGTGGGTTTAATCTGCTCTCCTAAGTAACTCAGAGTTATTAAAAATATGTGCAAAGGTCCTTACTACTCAGGACAGCGGTTCTCAATCTTTTTCCAGTTGTGTACCACTTTCCAAATTTTAAAAATAAATTGTAATCCTTGAATATATTCTTATCACTACAACTGTTTGAATCTGTAGAATCTGGGTAGATTTCTCATTGAGACACAATTTATTTGCTGCACACCAGTCATTAACAATACTTGTCAAAGAGCTAAGCTTTTTATTACATTGAAGAAATGATTGAGCATTCACTTTAATCCCCAGGTCATCATTTATTTACCAGAATTCCATGATCGACCATGTCGAAAGTTTTAGAAAGGTCATACGATCTTAGATTGACACTGTTTTTAAGTTCTAAATCTCGATGACCATCGTTTACAAATGACTGTATCGCACCGAAGGTACTCCGTTTGTGCCGAAACCCAAATTGACAGTTACTAATTAATTTGTTGGATTCAAGATAAAAAACCAACTGCTTATGAAGCAATCTTTCGAATACCTTCGACACGACTGAAATTATCGAGATAGGCCTATAATTACAAATCTGATCCTCAGCTCCTCTCTTGTGTACTGGAATTACTTTACTAAGCTTTAATGAATCAGTGAAAATACAAGATTTTATACACTCATTAAATAAAAAAGTTAGAACTTTGCAAAAATAATTAAAGCATATTTTTAAGATGGGACCATTGAGACCATAACAATCAAGGCAAGTACTATTACTTAGGCCAAGAATAGCTGTGTAACATCTTCTACTTTAAGTTCTTTAAAATTAAACACAACGTGTAGAGGGCTTGTAGTACACTTCTAGATAAGAAAAGTAGTCATTCTTATGAGAAGGTATATTATTACGAGTCTGTACAACTGAAGAGACAAAAAAAATCATTGAACCTATTGGTGAATTTGTTATTTTACTATTCGGTCTCAAATTTTTATTAATTATACTCCAAGCAACGTTACTCTTATTAGAAGCTTTATCAATCAGTCCATCTTTAAAATTAAGCTTGGCCTTATAAATCTCTTTCTTAGAAGTTATTTTTTAGCTTTACATATCATGATTGTTGTCAAGGCTCAGGAGACCTTGAAGAGTTCACATTGTGGCCAAACGAACACAACCCGTTTAATAAGGACAACAGGGTACTTGAAATTGAAACATAGTACATGTTTAAGACGACATGGAGTTAAAAAAGTAACAGGCAGGTTCAAACAAAATACTATAAATCCTCAACAAAAATGTACAATAGAATATTGTGCGATTGTGATAGTCCTCGTAAATTAAAAGAATATGTAGCAATCAAGTTGGATTCTAGGCTCCAATCTCTACAAGATTATGTCTCATTATGAAGAGGCACAAAATCCTCATTGATGAAAGGTTTTGAAAAGTGGTTGAGCGATGATCACAATCTTCCAGAAGTTACACAAAAAAGATCTGTTTTTAACTTTATCAACGTTAATTACAAAAATATTTAAATTAAAAGTAGGTAGTCTCATGAAATCATCTTTTTTTTAATGAAAAAAAAAAAAAAAAACTACTGTAACAGTAGTTTTCAATGGTCTTATTTATATTTTTAGTTATTCAATAAAATAGTAGGAGTGTAAGTTGGATGTCAGCCTGGCTTCTAAAGAAGTGCTAAAGGAAAATAGCTTTTTTTTAACACATACACAGGAAGTGTAAGTCTCATAGTTTTTCTAGGAAACTTGGTCAGCCATCGACAGCAAGAGTTTGGAAACTGAACCCTTCCTGTAATAGTAGGTGTGATAAATGGGATAGATTTTTTGACCCATACTTCACTAACACCGTAAAAGTATTCATGTTTAATTTTAGTTTCATTAAGTAGTCAGACAGCTGGACTTCAGTTTTTACTACGTGTTTTGTAAGAAAATAATCAAAGAATTTACTATCCAAATTTAGAATATATATTTTGTATTTATCCAGAGCTTCCACCACGTGCTTAGCAAGTGACGAGGTTAACATAAAAAGTGTGCAAGCAAATTCCTGTACATTTAAGTACGTATTATTTATAACTTTTTGATTGCCCTCTCTATTTTGCTCATTGTTTTAAATATTGTTGTAAACTAGATTATACAGTTAAAAAGGCCCTGCAAATATTGCTATATTTTCTAATGTGATCATATATTTTATGCTAGTAATTTTAGTATTTTTAAATTAAATTTGTATTTTGTACATTATTGTAAATATCTCTTTAATTTAGTTGTAAAATTCAAAGATCACTACAAATATTCAGATATGAATTCATTTCCTTTTAAGCAAGTAATTATTTTATTGTACTATGTTTGTAGTAAACATTATTGTAAACTATATTAAATAATTTAAAAGCCACTGTAAATATAGTTATGTTTTTAAATGATATCAAGTATATTATGCAAGTAATTATAGTATTTTTAAAATTAAATTTGTATTTTTTACATTATTGTAAATAACTTTTTAAACGCAACTAGGTCACAAAATTAAAATAACACTAAGCAAATTACTTAAGCAAGTATTTTTTAATTGTATGGGTCCTCTCTTTATCTGTTTATTGTTTTAAATATTATTGTAAGTCAGATTAGACGATTAAAAATTTCCCTTCAATTATTATTGTATGTTAAATGTAATCATGTAATTATGCAACTAATAATAAACTTTTCAATATTTACTACTCGTTTAATTTAATGACGACTTGTTTTAAATAGAGTGAAATTGACGCCCGTCCTCTAAAACTGAAATGCTAGAGGCGTGCCACAGTACTAAGGGATGTATTTGGCCAAGGGACCAAGACTTGTAACAGGTTTCAAGTGACCTACCATCTGTCAAGGGTCCAACCAGTTGTTACGAATGAAGTGAGAGACCCGAAGAAGACCGATGACGAACCGGAATGTGGGTGTGCAGGCAGATAATACCGCACTCTCTTTTTTTCTTGTGCTCGTCATCTTTGTCTCACACTCACCGCCAAAACGAGACTTAAGCGCTACAAAGCGGCCAGTTGCTTAAACTCAGTTCTTTACCTGCTGGTTTGGTCTAAAATTTTAACATGGGAACTTTTCGTCTTATTCTATCTGTAATCATTGTCGTGAGCGAGGTTCGATTATGTTTTGAAACAGTTTAGGCTACGAAACTTGTAGTTACTGTCCCCGCAACCAATAAAGGTTTGTTATGAGTATTTTACTGACCATTTTTCTTATAAAACATGTTAATAATCAAGATATCGCGATTTTAATTATATCAATCGCCAAAGAAGATGGTTTTCTGTAGATTTTTGATTTTAATGAGTTACTGAGTGATATAGTGATCACAGAAAATAAAAGTCAAACCATGTACAGTGTGCCCAAACACCATGCTCTGAAAAATAGAAAAACACGTTACAAAATACAGAAATCGTCAGATTGATGAATTATAGCAGACAAGCCATGACGTAAATAAGTGAGCTACCTATACATGAATGCAGAATTAAATGTTTGTTGCAATGAAATAAGTCAGTTAGACTTTCGAAGTTGTATCTCTAGTTTTACTATAATTGTTTTTGCAAACTGTTGCACAGTAAAACGTCCAACTTGATTTCAGAGTCCCATTGGGGCGCCGAAGATAATAGCACTTTAAACAGTTGTTAATAGAGATAAGGGCATTAAAAAAGTATTGGTATAAAGAGTAAGACATACTGAATAAGTTGTTACTGATAGAGATACATTTTAATCAACATTTATATTACAGCATAATACATGATGAAAATATCGTTTTTGGCAGGACAATTTTAACTTCATATGAAAAATATCACAAATGTATTTCAACTGTGTTGATCTGTGGTAAACTAATGCACTGGTTTGTATCATTTTTAGAAAGCAAAAGGCCGAGAAGCTTGCGGGACAGAAACGGAGAAGAAAAAAGAAGAAATCAGCAATACTCTCTCTGGCAGGAGGATTGTAGTCTAAATATTAGCGAATTTATCAATCAGATAAAAGACTTGGACAATCACAGTCCAATTTAGCGTATTTAGTTACTTGTTCACCGTTTAGTTATATTCTCCTTGTATATACAGTGTACATTTGCTAGGGCCCGTGTTTGTTGTAGATATAATGTTTTTATATTTAGCGTATTTAGTTACGTGTTCAACGTTTAGTTATATTCTCCTTGTATATACAATGTACAATTGCTTAGGACCCGAGTGTGTTGTAGATATAATGTTTTTATATTTAGCGTATTTAGTTACGTGTTCAACGTTTAGTTATATTCTCCTTGAATATACAGTGTACATTTTCTAGGGCCCGAGTTTGTTGTGGATATAATCTGTTTATCTTTTGTGTATTTAGTTAGGTGTTATAAAATAAATTAGGCTACTTTATAACACCTAACTATAAATAAACACATGAAGATCTTACTAGGCACACACATGAAGGCCTAACTAGGCACCTTGTATCTTGGTACATCATAATAGGCTAGCATATTCATTTATTCATTTTAAAATTGTATTAGGTTAAAATTTTATCCAAATCCAGAATCTAAATTTATTGTATAGTATTATTATTTACTTAGTTTTTAGGACAATTTTCAATGCATTTGTATTTTATGTTCTAGATATAATCTGTTTATTTTTTGTGTATTTAGTTAGGTGTTCATTGTTTGGTTATATTCTCCTTGTATGTACAGTTTACATTTGCTAGGGCCCGAGTATGTTGATTATATGTTTTTATTTTTATTGTATTTAGTTTGGGGTTCCATGTCTGAAAACAGGAAATCCTAACTGTACAAGTTAGAAAAATAAATTGTGTCAGTTTTATCTGTACTGTTGTCTACAACGGTATAACTATTTTACTAGGTTATTTATATTACTATTTTAAACTTAGTTTTGTAATACGTCAAATATGTCATGAAATAAGTTGTATTAAGTTTCTTATATTTGTTAGTACATAAGAATTTGTTTAGTCATTAGTATTGTAATAGTAAATGTTCTTGTATTATTATACCTTTTAGTGTATTTTTAGTGTGATAGTAGCTAAGGAATGGGTGATATTGTTCAATGTGATAAAGAAGTAATTTTCAACTCGTTCCGTTAATTTATAAAGTACATGCTTAGTAGTACAGTCAGATTTCATAACTAAAGTATGATGTTATTTGGAGTAATTTTCCTATAGTTTTTTAGGAAGGCTTTATCCATTGTCAAATTATTTCAATATGAAAAGAATTAATTATTAACGATGAAACATTCAAGTGGCAACTCATAGTCATTACGCGAGTGAGAGTATTCAGGGTGAGGAAGGTCTACAACACCGACAGAACTACAACTAACCGTAGGCCTATCTCTCAACAGCTAGGACTCAGGCATTCAGTGACCTTGCCTCAAAATATAAACAAACTACGTATCAATCCAACGTCTGGCAACCTTTCATCTTCCAAGCAGAGTTAGTTCGATATTCCAACTGTAGTGGGAGTTCATTCTTTGGAGACAACAAATTAATTACAAATAAGTACATACGATAATATAACTACAAATCACTGTATTGTAGAATGATACAAACAAAATATGACACATTGGGTTTTTAATTATTACGTATAAAGTATAGCCTAAATACATGCGCGATGTACACTTGCCGCTTGTCTGTACTTGTGAAGCGGTGAAATAACGTGAGAGCTGTGTTGTTTTCTATCGAGTATTCCTTTGGATTTCAAGCATCCAAATTTTGGGTTTCATATATTTCCAATCTTCAAAAACAATGTTTTCAAAGTGATCCATAAAAATATTACTAATTATAGGACTGAGTACACCACCCATAGGTAGACCTGAAACTTGATTGTAAAATTTTGTTTCTCTTTGAAAATAATTATGGCTTACACATACAGTGAGTAGTTCCATTATGCAATCGACAGAGAGGTTTGTTCTTGTTTTAAGACTATTGTCATTTTTTAGGAGTGTTTTGATCAAATTTAATGCTTCAGGGACAAGTACATTTGTAATTTACATCCAGTGGCATTATGGTTAGTTAGGACGTCAATAATCTATTTACAAATGTACTTGTCCCTGAAGCATTAAATTTGATTAGCATTAAAAGCATTAAAACACTCCTAAAAAATGACAATAGTCTTAAAACAAGAACAAACCTCTCTGTCGATTGCATAATGGAACTACTCACTGTATGTGTAAGCCATAATTATTTTCAAAGAGAAACAAAATTTTACAATCAAGTTTCAGGTCTACCTATGGGTGGTGTACTCAGTCCTATAATTAGTAATATTTTTATGGATCACTTTGAAAACATTGTTTTTGAAGATTGGAAAAATATGAAACCCGAAAAATGGTTAAGGTATATTGATGATATCTTTTGTGTTTGTGAAGAAAAATTTAACATACAAAATGAATTTTTAACATATATAAATGAAATAAGACTGACAATAAAATTCACTGTTGAAAATTAAGTTAATGGAGAAATTCCTTTTCTGGACGTTTTAATTACTACGACAAATGAAAACAAAATTAAGACTTCTCTTTCAAAAAAAAAAAACTTTCAGTAGACAGTATCTAAATTATAATTCAAACCATCCTCTCAAAATGTTAAAATTGGTTTTGTACAAAGTTTATTTAAAAGGATTGATACGTTAGTCACAGATAAGAAAGACAAAATACTTGAAGAAAAAGATACTACAGATCTATTGATTAAAAATAATTATCCTAGAGCATAATTATTGAAATAATTATTGAAATAGCAAAAAGATAAAACAAAAGCGTCACTATAAATAAAAATTGTCAACAACAGAAACCTCTAACAACAGTTACGATTCCATATGTAAAAGGAATATCTGAAAAAATTCGTCAAGTTAATTCAAAATTTAACATCTGAACTGTATTTAATTCGTCCAACAATCTAAGAAGCCATTTAACTAAATTAAAATCGAAAAATAAACAACAAGAAACAAAAAATGTAGTATATAAAATTAATTGTCATTGCAATAAAACTTATATAGGTCAAACTTCAAGACCAATTTCAAAAAGAATAAATGAACACATTTACAATTATAAAAAAGAAAATATAGGAAAATCAAAATAAGTTGAACATGCTACTAATGAAAAACATGATATAAATTTTAATTCTACAAGTGTAATTTTAAAAGAACCCTTATGGACCAAAAGAAACTAAATGTGTGGCAAGAAAAAAGTGCATGTATGGCAGTTTTGAAAGATGAATGTATTTCCCAACCGTCTCTAAATTTTAGTAATATATTTTTACATTTAATTAAAGATGAAATATCATCGAAAATTCAAAACTCTAAACCACATTTTAATTCATAAAAATTCTTATCAAACTTACCCACTTAGATGTAATTTAACTAGTATTTAATGTTTTACATGTGATTTTTTTGTCATTTTTATTCACATATGTTTTCTGTTTATACTGTACCTACAACTGAACATGCCTTAACCAGCGAAAGGGCTCTTGTTGAAAATTAAATTTGTGGAATTTACTAAAAAATGACTTTGTATTTACAACCAAAGCTATTCCATCAAGAATATACAGCAGAAAAAGACAATATTGTTAATATTATTTGTGTTATAATATTAAATTATTAAAATACAAAAAACTTGTGTAGTATTTTAAAAACCTGAGTCCACTAAAAATATAAAAGGTAAGGTTTGTTAAGATTTAATTGCACTAATTTTTGTCATTCATACAATAACTAATGAGCAATAAGGACTATAATCATTTTTCAGTTTGATGATATTGAGTTACAAAATCAATATATTTGTCACGCCGTTTTCGTCATCATACTATTATATTTAAATTATCAGATACTCTAATTAATTTTGTTTATTTCACTTGTGTACCTACTTGAAATTTGTCATTAAATTATTTTTATCTTATTTTCTGTTAATTTTACATTTAGTCATTCACTTTTATGAATTGGTTTCATTACTTACCAGTTGCTTGTACAAATTTTAAATATCACAAATTCTAATTTTGTGATATTTAATTCTAACAAACAAGTTTTCGTATTAGTTTCATTAAGTGCTGTGTTTATTAAATTTAACATAACAGTAATATTGGTATTAGGTAAGAAGTATAAACTCTGTTTTATAAGTTTCAATAACAAGAAACTAGATGCAACTCTACCTAATTTATTTGTACTACCGGAAGGAATGAGGACAATCGGACCATGGAAGGCCCTTGACAACCCTGTCGGCTGGCGGTGTTGGTCACCCGTCCCTTCCCTTCTGTTGTTCTATAAAAAAATTAGAAAGAAAGTGAAATGATAATGTAAGGGGCGAACGGCCGAGCAATAAATTCCTTGACGGCCGAGCCGCGAAGCGCCCCTAGGACCTAAAACGCCAACTACCAACACAGACAACGTACTGCACTAAACACCTCTCCCTGTGGCCGTTCCCTAAACTAAAATGCGATTTTAAATCTTACTCCGGGGCCCTCTTAAAGTCTATGGAGTCCTCTGATGGGATTATATGGGAGTGTGTCGTCAGCCCTTCACTAGTACGAAATCTCCAACAATTGGGAAGAAGTCTCCTCTCTCGAAATGGAGTAAATCCTCTAATGGGTGATATGGGAGTGTGTCGTCAGCCCTTCACTAGTACGTACTTTCCAAAAATTGGGAAGAAGTTTCCTCTCTCTAAATATAGTAATTCCTCTGACGGGTGATATGGGAGTGTGTCGTCAGCCCTTCACTAGTACGAAATCTCCGACAATTGGGAAGAAGATGCCTATTATTTAGCCCGCTACGATTGGGTAGCAAATTAAAACAAACTATAAATTATATGTGTTCTTTAAACAAAATTTTTATGACTAATTAAAGAGTTTATATAATCCGAAAAACAACAAAATATATAAAATGTTAAAAACTATTTAATATTGTAAAATATCTTCACACTATTATTAAATATTTTATTCTTATGTAATTTCCTACAATTCTGATCCCTTCACCCATCTTAACACGTACCACGATATTAACCTAACCACCCATACACGCCCCATTGTATCAACACCCACCCACCCGACCACACATGTAACATAATATTAGGACCACCAGCCCACCCATACACGCCCCATTGTATCAACACCCACCCGCCCGACCACACATGTACCATAATATTAGGACCACCAGCCCACCCATACATGCCCCATGGTATTAACAACCACCCATCCAACCACAAACATATTGTAATATTACGACCACCAGTCCATCCATACACGCCCCATGGTATTAACAACCACCCACCCGACCACAAACGTACTGTAATATTAGGACCACCAGCCCACCCATACACGCCCCATGGTATTAACAACCATCCACCCGACCAGAAATGTACCGTAATATTAGGACCACCAGCCCACCCATACACGCCCCATGGTATTAACAACCACCCGCCCGACCACACAACACGTACCATAATATTAGGACCACCAGCCCACCCATACACGCCCCATGGTATTAACAACCACCCACCCGACCACAAACGTACCATAATATTAGGACCACCCGCCCACACATACACGCCCCAAGGTATTAACAACCACCCGCCCGACCACACACGTACCGTAATATAAGGACCACCCGCCCACCCATACACGCCCCATGGTATTAACACCCGCCCGCCAGACCACACACGTACCGTAATATTAGGACCACCCGCCCACACATACACGCCCCAAGGTATTAACAACCACCCGCCCGACCACACACGTACCGTAATATTAGGACCACCAGCCCACCCATACACGCCCCATGGTATTAACAACCACCCACCCGACCACAAATGTACTGTAATATTAGGACCACCAGCCCACCCATACACACCCCATGGTATTAACAACCACCCACCTGACCACAAACTTACCGTAATATTAGGAACACCCGCCCACCCATACACATACTGTGTTATTAACCCACCTACATACACTTATACGTAGCGTGGTATTGAAATCCAGTTAACAGGGGTTGAGTCAGATCATGGGAAGCCTGGGACACTATTGACTTTTGAGGGAATACTCAGAGGACATCAGAGGGTCGTTTTACGGCTAAGCAAATAACTTCCGTAGTTTAAACAAAACATCATTAAAGTTACTCATAAATAGGTTGTATGAATAGGTTGCAAGTCTGTTTTTCATAGATTATTCACGATAATCACAATTATGAAATTTTACTGGTGTATTTGAGTGATTGTGCATTTTGACTTTATTTAATAAGTAATTCAATAGTAACAATAAAATTGTAGTTGTGGTTTATGTTAAGTTAGAGACATCTTTAATTAATTAAAGAAATATAGCTTATTATATACACCAGTATTTAATTATTTCAGCTATTTCCACAGTGTGTTGAAGCTCGAGAGGTTGAGTATATTTTTTACCATTGGAGCTCACTGTCAACTTTTGTTTAACTTGGTGAGGCCAAATCCAAAATCTACGAAAATTAATAATAAAACACAAGCAACCTAGGGGAATCACACTTAACACACACTGATACAAAACACATTCCAGTAAAACTTCAACTGTCTAGTTTCTAGAAAATTTTAAAGCTGAATACTGAAGAAGGGGAAAAACTAAATAAGCTAAATATATGTTTCACTTATGAAGAATTTACAGTTGAACTTGAATAATTCAAATTTAAATATATTACAAAAATAATAAAAAAAAAATTCAACTATACACATATTTTTAAAAACGTAAAATACTTTTAATTATTGAATGTATGACGAAAATCATTGTCAACTCAAAATTACATGACTTTATGGCACTGTCTGTATGTACCCTAAATATTAGTTAAATTCATATAGCCTTACAGCACTACACAATACTTATATTTTTATAAAGAAATATGAATTTTATGTGGTTTTTTTAGTTACTGGTCTTTTAGTAATCAATATTCGTCAACATCACACGGTAATCTCTGTTAACATTCACTGATGCAAATATGATTAGGCACAGCAAACTAAATTCAATAAAACACTAACAAAACTGAACCATAAGCCTGACAAAAATACAGAGAAAACAAAATAAAGTATTGATCAGCTTATAAGTTAAACTTTATTGAATAAGTATGAATACCAAGAAAGGAATTTAGTACATAAAGCTTAGAACATGCCAAAAAGTTGACTGTATTCAAATGTGTCTAAACAGTGGAGTTAGTTTTCCATAAATTCGAGGTAGTTATAAATTAAGATTTTCTTGTAAATAACAACCTTTCAAGTCTAAAATATTACTTTATTTATAGCTGCAGGCTAAAGTTTAAACAAAAACATAATTTAATTTTTTGTAACATTGATCTAACAGGAAAATCAATGAACAAAAAATGAAATGAAAGATAAACTTAAATTTAAAGACTATGAATTATTCAGCTTCAACTGTACTTTAAAAATGAGTAACCATAAATTGTGATTTTATAATATATTGTATTCTACATACTGTAATTGCATGGGAATATTTAAACTGTGGAGAAAGTTGCCACCAAAGACAAGTGTATCAACAGGCGTGAGTACAGCGTGAATCCAACCAGTAGGAATGAGCATAGTGTGACCAGCTTGTACGATGCATCGGTAACAACAGTCAACCTGTAACACAGCAATTAACTTCTCACCAACTATTGCTCTTTGAGTTTTAGTTGAGTCTGAATTATGGATGGACGGGAGATTTTTATGTTTGGGAGGGAATCAGGAAGGAAATTAATTTCCTCCCAAATTTTGGGAAATTTTCTCAGCTTAGAATACGAGAATTTTTAACAATCTAATTACAGTTGAGTCCCGGTAATCCGAAATAATTGAGACTGAACCCATTTCAGATTACCAAATTTTTTGGATTAAACAGATTTTCTTAAAACACTCTTTTAATTAAAAATAAAATAAATAATACGCCTGTCATTAAGTATAGTACTTAAGTTTTGACTGTAATAAGAGTATGTGATAATAAGAAGGAAATAATGAACCCTTTAATAGATGAATACATTCATCTGAGAGGTGCGATTAAAAACCGTTTTTCAAGACAAAAAGTTGGAGTCACTATCGGAAATTGATCCTGGACCCAGCGCTACTTGATGCCGTTGCAAAAATTTATTAACAGTTAAATACTTTAAATAATATTTTCTTGTCATATTTTTATATATAAGTAGTGGTTCTTACAGATACTGCGTTTTTATTTTTCCAAATTCGTTTGCCAATTTCTGTTTCAGATTACGGAAGTTCGGATTAGCGAGACTCTACTGTACAGTGAATAAACTGAAACATCTCTTGATAATGAGGATTACTGTTATACATTTCAAATGTAAACACACACATATTTATTAGTTTATTTACATTACATTCATGTCACACATGAAAATCAGTTATATGCCTTGAGGTTTTAGGGCTGTCAAGACCTACACTTTATTTCCTATAGATTTGTCTACTTATTTGTAGTTATTTACTTTAATTATTTTAAAATTACTACCTAACAAAAAAATGCAAAGTATAAACATATTAATTGTTCTGTTTGGTATGTGTTATATTATTATTGATTGTCCTATAAAATTTTCAAAACTCATAATGAGAAAAAACAAATAGAATGGTATTTTTAAACAGACTAATTTTTATAAATTTGTAACTATTGCTGTTATGCATCAGTACTGGATTCTACAGGCTTTTAAATTAGTATAACACATGTTGACTTTGTTAAGTGCACTGAACACGTGATCCTGTAGGTTAGGTGGCTAGAACTCGACTTACACCTAGTCGAGTTCTAATAAATACTCAGGCGCATATAAATACTGAGGTTATTTTAACGTGTTTACATTTTGAAATAGATTATGAAACAAATTCACTTGTATCTTCTTTCAATTGACACTGATACAAGAGTTATTCAGTAAGGAAATTAATCTCAGGTGTAGGACAGGACTGCAAATTAAACTAGATTGTTGACAGTTTTTTTGTCCTTATTCATTCATATCTCCCCCTACGTGACAGGAGGGACAAACTGCAGCTTGCATTCTTTCCTGTTTACAACTCCCACACAATCATTATTATGTTGGTTGCTATCATGCTTTGAAAATTAATAAGTATTTGTGCAAAGTATGCTGAAGATTTTAAAAACAGTTGGAAGCGTTGGACATTTCAAGGATACCATGTTGTTTGTAGAAAAATGTTATTGCTAAAAATTAGATAAATTCAGGTATCAGCTGTATGTATAGATTTTCAAAAGCCTTTTGACGTAATAAATCATGAGAGAATAGTGTGGTGTTAAGGGAGTAAGCATAAATTGGTTTAGTAGTTTTCTTAAGGGGACAGATTATAAGAATAAAAAGTAGTCTAATGACGTGGATCAGTTAAAAATGGTGTTCCTCAAGGCTCTGCGCTTTCAGCTACATTGTTCTAAATTTTTATAATATCTTATTGAAAAGGAATTTTTATGTGGTTTTCAGGCATTAGCAGATAATTTAGTATTTACATAAAGTCATGGAAAAAAGAGGTGTTATGGGAATATATGCATGACTTTGATACTTGTTGCTCACAAATTATATGATAGTAAATATTTCTAAAACAAAACATATGAAGTCAACAAAAGGTTGTATGAGCAGCAGTCCGGATCTGACCATCATATCGGCCGGCCATGTTATCGTGTGTTTTGTTTTTTTGTAAATGTATAAATTCCGTTGTAAATGTTTTTAATGACTGTTTTTCAAGTGTGTGACAACGTACAGTCGATGTGACCATGGAGTTTTTGCTCCGAAACCGGTAATCTAATACAGCAGGATTATGAAGCTGAAGACGACAAAGGTACGTTTACCTTATTATTTGTCATATATATATCAGTTTAGGAGGCTTTAACAACGAATAAATTTTAGGAAAAGTAAAAACCTTCAAATATTTAGGAAATCATCTCAATGAAAGTTACCATGCAAGCATATTAGTAAGGTAAATGTTGTTATTGTGAAGATTATTACAAGTTTTTATCAGTCTCTTGTTTTTTTTGGCACCTAAAATCTATATTGAAGTATCTCAAAACATAAAACAATTAGAAAACATGTTTTAATTTGAGAAAGAAGTAAAAAAGTGCCTTTTAGAAAAAGAAAGTGTTGATAAGCTTTTAGAACTGTTAAAGGTTTACTAAAATATGCATTTTGTTCCATTGTATATATGTACATATTCAGCAACAGTACTCTGCAAGTGAAAATATAACCACATATTTTTAGGTTTTAAGTAATGTGGCGAGCGCCACCCGCGGTCAGAGATGCAACTATCGCGTGCGCATGCGCGAGGATCTGGGAAGGGTGCGGCGTACGCAGTCGTCGCCACGCAGTGGTGGAGAGTCGTCGTCAAGCATCAGCGCCTGGAAGAGCGAGAGTGAGGCCGCTCACTCGACAGCTAAGTGCCTAGTTTAAGAATTCTTTTCTAAATTAATAAATATCAATTATGTTTCGGTTAGGCTAAATTAACCATTAAGGGGGGGGAGTAGTTCCGCTGGGTAGGTTTTAATCAGTCAATTAAATGTAGGGATTGGGAAGTCTAGGGCACGAGGGGATCGCAGCCAACCAGTTATTTCACCATTATATTTAATCTCTTAATTAACATGTAATTATATTACCCTTAAGGTAGATCACTCTTAGTGCTGATCAAAGCTGGTTGTGATTGATAGGCACCGTCAATTAGCACTCACGCGGCCAACACCATTGTACCAGCCCGCGCGTTTCTAACGTGGTGGAACAGGCGACGTTTATTAGTCAGCGATGATCTCACACGGCCTCTGGTAATTAATCTTTTGCTATTCAATTCAATCTATAACCGCGCATTTAATCCGGGTTCATTTTCGCCCGTTTCCCCGCACTTACCAGCCCGACATTACCACTTTCGTCGCCGTTCCCCGCAATTGGTAGCAGAGCGTTCAGAGTAAAAATTAAATATTTTCTTTTATGAGTGAAATAGCAGTTTTGGCAATAAATATAGATGTTTTATTAGTAAAAAGGTCGGTTAGCTTGCACGAAGAGAAGCAGATACGGACATGTCGGTCACGGCACGGGCATGTCACGAGCATGTAGTCACGAGCATGTCGGCCGACCGGCAAACATGACTTTCACTCCTAGCAATCAACGATAAAGCAACAAATTTTCGAATTACTAGAATTGAATTTAGGGCAATATTATTTTCAACAAGGTGATTTAATTTTTCTGGTTAATAAATACCGAGAACAATGACGGTGTGAACCTGGAGGTGCGTGTCTGCGGTGTAGACGGGCTGTGTCGTTCGTTTTTAAACCTGTCTATAGGCTGCGACCGCGAGCATCCGGTGATTTCAGCATTGTCAATTTCCGTATATGTTCCTCATTTTTCAATTTACTCAAGAAGTATAAATAATAAAAATGAAGGGAGAAGAAGTTACGAACTCATTTTTATGTAAATTTTCCTTTTACACGAACGCGTGAGTGCATTTAACAATATACCTTCGAACCTCGTGCCCACATTTGTTGAATTTGGGGAGTTTAATTAAAAAAAAAAATATTCAAATTTATATAAATAGCGTCAGATATATTAGCTATGAATCTTATAAAGCAAGATCAAATATTTATCAAAGTTGTAGGGAATACCACTTTAGCCATTAGTACAAATACGAAAGCCAATAGTCTTCTGGACGGCCCTCTACATTCATTTCATTTAAGTAGTTTAGTAATAGTTTAATTTTGTTTAAGATTTGTGCAACAATTTATTTTTAATTGCACCTTGTGTTAACGAATTTTGTGACAAATACTCTCAAAGCTTGGGTTACATCCAACTGCTTAGGAGATTTCACGCCAATTATTTTCCAAGCGAAGTTAATAATAGTGTAGTCCTCTTTTCTAAAACGAATAAGTAAAAATCTATTAAAAAGGAAAAAAACCAAAAAAATATATAAAATTAATTTTAAAAAATGTAAGAAAATATGTAAAAATAAATGTAAAAAATGTAAAAAAAAATAGAGTAACTATTAGAGGATTTAATAAGACTGAAAATAAAATTTCGCTTGGGGAATCTCGGAGTAACCTGAGTGGAGAGGCAATTAACTATTGATTAATGTTTCTATTATTTACAGTATGTAATGTATTCTATTGATTATGTACAGTTCATATTAAGTTAAGTTAAGCATATTTTCTTTTCAGCCAGTATTAAATGTCACCCCAGCAAGCTATTAGCAGGTCAACGGTATTCCAGTTATACTTGAGCATTATCGATCGGCACAGTAGAAACCGGTTTTATCTACTCCAAGACACCCAGCCGTGTCCAGCTGAACTTATTGATTGCACAAACACACTGACGAATATTACTACAAGTAAAACAATCTCCTTTAAATAAATATGGTATTAGAGAATCTACAAAGAATAATTTGTCTTTTAATTTTATTATTTATTAATTGGACATTTGACAATAAATTCAATTTAATTAGTCAAGGGAGCAGTAAATTTTTAGTGGGAAAATATTTTTGGGTATTTTGTAAATAATAGGGTTTTTCTGGCTGACCTACCCGTAGCGGTTCAGTTTTCTAGCTACACAAATAGGCCTACAATTCTCCCCTACCCTACGGAATTATTTTAAATTAAAAGGAGAAATGAACAGCGACCGCGGTGTCCAAATTATTGGTGACTCCCTCACCAAACGTTTAAAATTTTACATGCAACGTAACAAACACACTAACGAATATGACTGACTGAAAGTGAAGCAATTCTTTTGTATGAGTATTGTATTAGGGAATCCATAAATATAATTTGAATTTGTAATTTTAATTAACAGAGCATTAAACAATAAATTTAATTTAATTAGTTAATTGAACAGTTAATTTTTTAATTGGAAAATTTTATTCCAATTGAAGTGGCCTTCAATTCCGCCCAGCATGACAGCACAGGTGCAACGCCTGCTAGCTTGTTCCTGGGTAGGGAAATTAAACATCCGCTTCAATTAGCGTGGAGGCTCGACGAGCTAGTGCCCTCGGCCCCGCAGATTCCAACGGAACAGCACTGGAGGCAAGCGTTAGACGCCCTGCGTCGCGCGAGGCAAAAGCGCGAGGAGTACTACAACAGGGATAAGAAACCCCATAACTTCAAACCGGGTGATTGGGTTATGTACAGACTACATCCCCAGTCCAAAGCGGCGGATAACGTAAATTACAAACTCATGCCACAATGGTCCAACCCGTGTGTGATAGCCCGATTCACCACGCCGGTCACCGTGCAGTTAGTGAAGCCGTCAACGGGGAACTTTGTAACGTCGGCGCACGTTTCTCAGTTAAAACGTTTTTTTCAGCCCCAGTTTTAATATGGCCGGGTGAGTGCTATGCGACGGTCCCTAGCCTAAGTTAGTGTAGCTCTTAAGTTCTATCTTCCTTTCCTTTCCTTCATTCTATCTACACGTCTTCCCGCGTTTAAATTTTCTTCCAAACGACCTCTAGTTACCACGGGGTCGGGCGTTTGAGTCTAAAGGATTTCTTTACGAGGACTTCCCTACAAATTGCCCGGCGTCCTGTTGACGTGAGGCGCCGAAAGTTTTTACCGTTTTATACATCGTTATTAGGGAACACGCTGCTAAGCCGCTGTGACCGTGGCAAGTTTTAATTTTTTTTATCAATTAGGTTAAAGAAATCATTTCATAAGTTCCTTAATTCCAGTATAAACAAAAGCTGTGAAATATTTTTGTGTTTTTTTTTCGTAATTCACTTTTGTTTATGCTGCTTGCCCGGCACACAGCTGGCGGATAAGCCATCGTGAGGTGAGTCGACACGCCTCAGGATAGTTGCAGTGTCTCACACACACACACACACACACACACACACACACACACACACACACACGCACACGTCACCCACACATAGTAGCACAACGTTCGTCGTCACACTTACACACGACTATCTCTGTTCTGTCTATCACTTTTCTTTTCTATTTAGTACTTAGGGATGCCAACAATGAGCCAGGGATACGGGCAGATTAAATTTAAGTAGTACAGTAAGGTTAATGAAACAAGGTTATTTAGCGCGATGTATTAGGGACGATCATTACGAGCAAGACAAACATGTCAGAATTGACAATGAGCCAATTAGTTATAAGAATTGAATTTTCTAGTATTAAATATTGTATTATATATATATCTATTCGGGGTGTTGGCATATAATTTAATGTAGCTGTAAGATTAAAACCTAGTATATTATTTGGGGGCGCGGTCAATATAGGAATAGACTGCACCCAGCCCAAAATATTATTCTTGGAAGGAAGAGGGCGAAAGACGACGTCGAGCGACGGTCTTATCGCATTCCATTGTTCGGCTGCGAGACCTAGAACAACAGACAGACGGACGCTACAACAATACACCACAATGGGGAATTGGCCCAAGCCACAATCTATTAGGTCACTTTAATTTTAACATAATCACATTTAAAATTTGATAATCAACCTTAATAATTAATTTAATAATTAATATCCTACCTTCACCTCCACTTGTCAGCTTAAAACAGCTTAAAAAGGGATCCATTACTAGAGTCACCTGAGATGTTTTTATACGTTACCAACCTCACATACAGACCGACTAAATGTTTACCTTTTTTCACCGACAGTTTTCCCATCGCGTTTGCTAACGACCGACGTACGCACAGGCTAGGCAGTGTTTCTCTCCAGCATTTATTTACCAATATATTTAATAAGCAAAGATTGAAGGGAAGTGTAACGTGTGTCAAACAATAGAGCTAAGTTTACTAATTTCAATTATCGTATTTAATATAAAGCTTTCAGATTTAATTTTCTTTTATATTAATATTTTTTATTTATTTTTAACCTTTATTATATTAGTATTTTGCTGTAATTCACGATTCTTTAGTCAACCATAACTAATTTAAATCAAGTAAATTCCTTTTCTTTCAAATTAGCGAATAATTAGAATTACCTTACCATTTAAGATAGTCGCGGGGGGGATTTGCGTCCGATAAGGGCATGTGTCAGCGACTTGCGGATTAATAACTAAGTGTGAGTCAACTGGTTCAACCAATTCAAGGGATGTCATTCCAGTCACGCCATCTATGAACAACGACCACCCGCCTTTCAGCTATCCTATCGTCCATCGGCTGAGCCCTGGATTGAGGAGGGGCAGTAATTCAGCTGTCCGACCACTATTGGTCTATATACCAATCTCATAGTGTAAAGCACATTGTCATCTTATTGCATTTCGGCATGGATTACCATATCTGACCTCCAACTATGGCGGGTAGTGGCGCATTCAACTACCTTGAGGCATGGGTTGCCCCACCAGAAGTTGCTGCATCTATTTTAAATCACTATTATGTAGTGCACACAGCCGCTGTTACGGCTAACCCACTATCATGGCTATTAGCCCTATACAAGTATCAACTAACCAAGGAGTGGCGAATCCACACTGCGTGATCAGAACCGGTGGAAGGTGTGACACCAATCGGGTCCATCCTACTATAGACACCATTTCGCTGACACACTCCCGCACCACTTCAGATTTAGTTTTAGTTCCAGCAAAATGGTTAGGATTAGTTTTACTGTTAGGATCATAAATAGTTAAGTAGTTATTTTGCCGCGCGAGCCGACACACCTTACCTTCTATTTAAAAAAAAAAAAGAGAAGAACTTTAGAACACTGACCGCTGCATCAACCAACTAACTGTTGACAACTTACAACACATCCCCGCGGAATCACTTTCGAACTTAGGGCACCTCCCTGCTGGAGGAGGGGCGGACTCTTCGGACCCCCCAGGATTTGAGCCAGACAAGCTGAGCCCCACACCTTCCTTACCTCCCACCTATAAAAAAAAAAAAAAAAAAAAAAAAAAAGAAAAAAAAAAAAGGAAAAAAAAAATAAAAATAAATAAAAAAAAACACATTTTTAGGGGGGGGAGATTGTGGCGACGCCACCCGCGGTCAGAGATGCAACTATCGCGTGCGCATGCGCGAGGATCTGGGAAGGGTGCGGCGTACGCAGTCGTCGCCACGCAGTGGTGGAGAGTCGTCGTCAAGCATCAGCGCCTGGAAGAGCGAGAGTGAGGCCGCTCACTCGACAGCTAAGTGCCTAGTTTAAGAATTCTTTTCTAAATTAATAAATATCAATTATGTTTCGGTTAGGCTAAATTAACCATTAAGGGGGGGGGAGTAGTTCCGCTGGGTAGGTTTTAATCAGTCAATTAAATGTAGGGATTGGGAAGTCTAGGGCACGAGGGGATCGCAGCCAACCAGTTATTTCACCATTATATTTAATCTCTTAATTAACATGTAATTATATTACCCTTAAGGTAGATCACTCTTAGTGCTGATCAAAGCTGGTTGTGATTGATAGGCACCGTCAATTAGCACTCACGCGGCCAACACCATT